>JAJJMA010222874.1:1493-16239 GCA_023529015.1 Papaver nudicaule
ACCGGACAATGCCCTAACAGCTTCCTTACCAAACATCTGGTCATGAGCCTTTCCGAAGAGAATATCGACAGAAATTCCTGGGTTGACCAACACTCTTGGCATTGCACTTTTCCTGATGTTTAAGTTATTAAGAGAGGGTCGTTATGTGTTCTTCCACCATACGGGATGTCTACAGCAGAAAAGAATACTGTTTTTTTTTTCTGCCATTCCTCCAATGGTTTCTTACACCTACGCTCATTATCTCCTTCCCCTCAAGGTCTCGCTTATGAATTCTGTCAGTAATGTTGTTGTGGAAGCTATATTCAGTGACTTCGGAATGAATTATCGAGTTGCAGTCATCGAACCTAGGGATGCTTCGATCTATCTTAATTTCATATGCTTCGTGCTTCTTGACTTCATGAGGTTGTGGCTGCTGTTGAGGTGGATTTGGCAATTCGAGCAGGTGGTCGAATTTTTCCTTCGATATAAAGTAATAAACATGATCTTATGCTGTGATGCACTGTTCTGTGGGGTAGCCATAAAACTGGTGGAATTGACAAAAGTCTCTCGAATTTCTTCCTCCTGGAGTGTGGTTTCCTCTGCTTCGTGGGTAGCGAATCTCATTTCTTGATTCAGATTCTTCGATGCATATCAGTGCTACTTCTAATGCTACACTCAGCTTCGGGAGCCTCCTGTCTTGGAATAGAGGGAATTTTGGCCTCTGTTCTCCGAACCTTATGTTTTGATATCCTCTTCCTTCGTACCCTCGTCGAGAATCATTTCTTCGGCTTTCGTTGTAGCCCCCGTTTTTATATCTTCGATTATCATTATACCTTTCATATCCAAAATTCCCTTCGCTTTCATATCCTCCTTCATCATTTTTCCTTTTTCTTTTGGATGACTCCCCTGCTTGATTGTTACTTGGATGGTCTTGTTTTGATCCAAATAATAATTTTTTGAAAGGCTCTACATATTTTTTGACTTCTTCTCGTTCTTCCAATGAAAGATTGTTGATCGAGTGTATTTGCATGTTTCGATACACTCTCTTTCCCTTGAGATGCTTGCTCTTTGATTTCCTCTAACGCGATTCGTTCTCGTTGGTACTTTCTCAAGTCATGTAATGCCTTGATGTTCTTTGAAAACAATTTGGCGTATAATTGATGGTATTTATCCAGAACATTTAAGAAGGCTCGGACCTTATCCTATTTGGTGGCACCGTTTCCCACCTCAACGCATTGTGCCGTTCATCGATCTGTGAGACTCTTAATTGATTCTTTTGCCCTGACCCTAATGTTGAATAATTTTTCTACCCCGGGCTTCGATGAGTTATTGTAAATAAAGTGTCGCAAGAAAGCCCTCACAAGATCTCTGAAGGATGATATCTAGCATACTGGCAGATTATCATACCAGGCTAGCGCTTCACCTTTCAAACTGGATGGGAAATATTTGCAGAGTACCTCATCTTTATCCGCCCAAGCTAGAAATAACTTTTTATACATTTTGACATGATGTGTTGCATCGCCACGTCCGTCAAAGATGGAGTTGAACGCGGGCATTGTGCATTTTACTGGTATTGGTTTGCTTAGGAGTTCATAGCTGAGGACCGATCGATGGACTTCACTGACGGCTTCCTTCAGTTGGTGATTTATTGGTGTTGTCCTGCTATCAAGAAGTTAAGTATGCATTACTTTTATCTCATCCATCATAACTTTCTGCATTGCTGCGGTTTTCGCCTCTCTTCTGGCTTGCTCGCTCTCATATACTAAGTGGATGTTATTTCCCCTAGAGTGTATACCTGTCTCGGGATGGTGATTCTTTTTGTCCCTCCGATGTGAACTTGGCTTCGGGTGAGAATTTTCCCTTAATGGTGAGTGATGTCTTGACTGCGAGCTTTCCTTTGGACGGGAGTGTCCTTCATTGTTTCTGCTTTTGTAATTCGATGTTGATTTTTCGGCAACCTTCTTTTTAACTTCAAGTAATTTTAGCCTAAGTTTCCTATTTTTCCTTATGAGTGCCTTGAATTTTTCAGCTCTTCGTGCCTACTTTTCTTGTAACTGGTCCCTTTGATGCACACTGCCAGATCTGTTTGTTGTGGTATCATCATGTCATTTTCATTCTGTTGGTCCACGACGTTTTCGTTCTGCTGATCTGGGTATCCATTCTCGTCTGGCCCAAGTCTTTGATGGACACGTTGTCTTCTTCTCTAAATTCCTTATGTTGAACTGTACTCGCTCCAACATCTAGCGATATTCCCTTACTGACGGATTGTCTCATGAAGTGTCTCGATGATCCAGCTCCCTGTCTCGGTATCTGATTGGACTTCGATGCCATGGCTTTTGATAATGACGTATTTGTACGATCCAATAGGATTCCTAGAATTTCTGACACGAGGACTTTTATGTTGGTTATTCTGAATATTCCCTGAATCCTCCGATTTTCTCAGATCTGTCTACCAAAAACGGAAATTCTTGGAAATCTACCATAACTAACTTTCCATAACTGTTTAAGTTCTTCTAAAAAGGCAATTCCTAACTTTCCTAAGATATCTTTCTAAAGAGAAACCCTAAAATGTCCTTACGAGCTTCTTTGGTGAAGCAAAATAGAAAAAAATCCTAAGGGTACTTAATGGAATTTTAACTAATCAAAAATTGTTTTTCAAAACAACCATTAACTTTGTTTGTCCCTGAGATTTGAATGAATAATCTTAGAAAACGTTTTGGATCTTGAGAGATCTTGATATCCAAATCATGGATTCTTTGAAAACTTCGATCTAAAGATGTATCGATTTGCTCAAATTTTCTTAGTATTCCAAAGCTCAAAATCTTTAGAAACTTGAAGGTTGTAGAGCTATTTTAACCTAAATATATAAAAAAGAAAAGATCAGGATATGAAACTTAAAACCCTAGGGAAAAAAATCATTTTTTTGAAAAACCAACAAATCATAAGCAGACCGAAGTCTTTTTAATCAGTCCCTGTTTCTAGCGCCAAACTTTGTTGGTATAAAATCTGCATAGAGATCTTCTACCTAACAACCAATAGATCTACACTAAGTTACTTGATTAAAACAGACTATCCTCAAGTTATAAAATAGATCGAACCATTTTATTATACTATACTCGACTCTAAATAATGAACTAAGAATAAAGATCAAGATCAATGAATATATCAACATTAAGTATAAAGTTTTCTCTGTGATTAATCTACAATGGATATGAGCTCAATGACCTGGGAAGATTACATGGGAATACTAACCTAGTCTCTCTCAAATCCCTCAAGACTTACCAAACATCCAACCCTTACAAATGAATCTGGGTTCGCTTTATATAATGCGACATACCAAGTGGGATACATCTAATAAGACAAAATACACAATAGTGGGTATTAAAATTTGTCGAGTAAGTCAGTTTACATATTGAAGTGGTTCTGAAGTCAAAGTGGATAATTCCGTTCTTCGATTAATCCTAATCGTGTGACTGTATTTCGATGTCGTCCAAATCTTCGCAATGGTCTTCTCCTCGATGATACAAGTCTTACGAGGAATGTTTCCAGACTTCAGTTCTTGGTTTATTCCCTACTTCGCGCTCTAGCCAAGTTTATTCTGCTCTCGCTTTAGGATTTTGACGCATGCCTCGATGGGTTTGCGCCTCCACATTAGTAATATTTGATTTACAATAACTATTCACTGTTAAAGTTTTCCTCGATCAAACCTACTAGTGTTGGTATGTCCAGCTATTTGTCAAGTTTTTTTTTTGTTACTTTCTTGTACCTAACAAAAACTGTAATCCCTAATCATATCCCAACATCAGAGGTAATCCCCTTATTAATTTCAACAACCATTTCTATGTCTCTCTATTTGTTGGGTGAAAACAATAAAAAGGATCTGAGGGGTGAAATGTGTTATCTTTTTTGTATCCGAAAGATCAAGATCGAACAATGACTCGCCTAAACTAAGAAATGTTTGTTCGAGTATTGCTTCAATTACACAGAGGAATATGTTTGGTTTAAAGGAGGGAAGTTGAGAAAGATAAGATCAGAGAGTTTGCTAATAAATGTGTATGTGTGTGTATACAACCAATAAATATATATAATATTTCGATACTGAAGCATAAATAAATTATTAGAGTAAGAAAAGATTGCACCGGGGTAAGTGACTTCTAGTGAGTTATTAATTACAATTTGGTTTATAAAATTAGGAATCATATTGTGTGAAATTGTTGTTGACTTATATCCGCTGCATGAGTTGCTAGGCCATCAACGGCTTGGAGTGATTGATTTATGCAATCTTATTTCTGAGGTACCAAGGTGGTTTTGTGATTCTAAATGGATTGTAATAGGTTTACCAAATCGGCTTCAACGCAAAAACTAGTCCAATGTTTTTCTATCGCCTTTCTGGTTGCCATTAGTATTGCCCATTTCTGTCAGAAGTGTTGTAGTAATACCAAGAGGTTATGCTAATGAAATGATTGTTGTAGTATTCTAATTCTTACAAATAATATTCCCTCCAGCATGACCAGGGAATCCTCTAACTGCGCTATTAGTGTTGATTTTGATCCATCCTATAGTTTCTTTTTTTTCTTAGCTTCTTCATCTAAATTTCTCACACAACATTCTTGGCTTTCAGCTTTTGCTGCTAAATCATTTTCTCTTCCTTCCAAATCCTGAGCTGCTTTTTCCAATATTTTTGGTTCTTCACCTGTTTTTTGCAACACTTCTAACCTTGCACTTAATCTAGATATATTATAACCCGTATTACCTAATGCATCCAGTTATTTTTTGTAAGTTTCTATCTCAGAAAGGAAAGTAGATAGGTGTTTTTACCTGGAAAAACAATGCACCGTCTCTGGGTACTTTCGTAGTGTTCGAGATCAAAGTCGAACAAGACGAGCCTAAACCAAGTCAATGGTCGTTCACGTCTTGCTTCGGTTACATAGAGGATAGAGGTTGATCTAGAGAGGGAAACAACGAAGAAACTTGAGATCAGGTTGAGGATGTGTTTTGGGTGTAAGAGTTCAAGATCTCCGTCGTAAAATGACTGGAAATCTCCAAGGCTAGAAGTATGTTGGGTTGCTTAGGAGTGTTTACTTCTGAGGCTCTGGTTTATTCAGGTGTTCTGAATATCTGGTTGTTTTTGTGAAAAGATGTTCTGCCTTGGAAGATAGAGGAGGCCTCTATTTATAGTTTTGAACTCACCCTGATCTCTCGACAGAGAAGGTGGAAGTCGTGGAAGAGTGGGGGTGGAGGACATGAGTTGGTTTCCGTAACTGCCTGAGTTGTGTAGAACATGTCCACTCGCGCCATCTTCTCGTAACTGTCCACTATCTCTGTCAGTTTCTTTCGACTGCCGTAGACCGCCAGACCAATACCCCTAAAGTTATCCCCCGTGTGATGTTTTGATATCTCGTGTAGCATAAGTGTTGCGTAGTTGCATTGAACCAGGCAGCATTGCGTGGCCATGATTTTGGCCAATAGTAGGTATGGCGGCATGGCCTTTTGGCTAGGCCAATCTTTGTGGCGCCAGGCCAATGGCGCCATGGCCGTGTTTTGGACATGCCAATCATTTTGTGGCGCCATGAATATGGCGCCATGGCCGTGTTTTGGACAGGCCAATAATTTTGTGGCGCCATGAATATGGCGCCATGGCCTTTTGGCTAAGCCAATCATTCTGTGGCGCCATGAATATGGCGCCATGGCCTTTTGGCTAGGCCAATCCTTGTGGCGCCAGGCCAACGGCGCCATGGCCATGTTTTGGATAGGCCAATCATTTTGTGGCGCCATGAATATGGCGCCATGGACTTATAGCCACGACCTTGGCCTTTGGCCAAGGCCTAAGAGATGTGGCGCCATGAATATGGAGCCATGGCCTAGGAGCCACGACCTTGTCATTTGGCCAAGGCCAAGTTGTGGCGCCATGGTTTTCACGGCGCCATGGGCTGAGGAGCCACAGCCTTGGCCTTTGGGCAAGGCCAGAAGTTGTGGCGCCATGTTTTCGTGGCGCCATGGGCCAAGGAGACCAAGGCCAACTTGATTGCGGCGTAATTGCGCATTTGTGTTATGGTGCATGCGTGCCTATGCATGCTCTGGCGCTATGGCTTATGCATGCGTTTGGGCTACAGTATGCTTGAAGTCATGGCGCACTTATCCATGGTATATTAGACCATCCTGAGCTTAGTGTGTGGTATGTTTAAGCATGTTTAGGCTGTTGTATGCTTCTCAGAGAGCTCTGGACAGGCCTAGAGCTTCGATATTCTAGAGATTTTCATCAAGACTCGGATGTCAAGTCGTATTTTTAAGAGGAAATCCATGAGTATGCGTCTCTGTTAACTCTTCACCATGTACCATTGAGAGATCTGGTTCTGACGCCGAGGAATTCGAGGCGATGTCGACATGAAGCAGATTAATGGGTTTAATGTGCTGGTGAGATTATCAGTACTGCACTATGATATCATCCTCTCCACCGGGAGTTATAAGAGAGAACTCATAGAGAGGTTATTCAGCTCGTAGAATGGGTTGCATTCTGAGCTATAGAGATGTGCCTGAATAGGCAATTGCACTACGATATCATTCTCTCCACCCGGGAGGCTATAAGAGAGAACTCGTAGAGCTATAGAGATCTGCCAGAGTAGGCAATCGCTTCTTGGAAAGGCATAACATAAGGAGATTTACTATTTTATCCCTTCTCCATTTTTCACCATCTACAGAAAGTCCCCTGGTTAGTGTGGAACAGTAATGTTTCATACTAAGCACTCGGATGGTGATGGCAACATCAATTTTCTCAAGGCTTTCTATTCAATGCTAGTAGAGATTATATCGAGCTAATATTCTAATGTGAACTATAGCTATGATGTAAAGCTGAGAATGAGACTATGCGTGTGAAAACATGCAAGTGTAGTTGGATGAAGCCTCTCTTTCTCTCTCTTTTTTTTTAGGTGTTAGGGGGACGAGATGGGTGGTGTCGTAGTTGGCATCACAATGGCTGAGACAAGCAAGGGGCCATGGTCACAGCATCATGGCCATGACGCCATGAAAGCTAAGTGGGCGTGGCCAGGGCGCGAAACCCTAAATTTGTTTTTTTTTTGTTTTTTTTTTTTTAAGTTATTCGTGGCGCCATAGGTTTCATGGGCCACGACCTTTGTGGCGCCACAAGATCTTGCGGCGCCGTGACTTTTCTAGAGAAGGGGACACTATGCTTAGTGAGGACCCCAGTGTCATGTATGTGAATACATACATAGGCTAGGTCTTAGCCAAGAAAATAAAAAGAAGGGAGAGGTTTTACCCGTTTTAACAGAGAACTTTTCCTCCTTCTTGTCCTGATCAAGTCCTTGTTTCTCCTTGATCGTCTCCACCTGGAGAATGGTTATGCAATTAGCTAATTTTCTGAGCAGCGCCTTTGGTGCAAGCTTGGGTGGTGTACTTTCCAGCAAGACGCGTCCATTGGTGTTCAGAGTTGAATGCGTAGTGTTGAGTGAGGTGGAGCACCGATGCATTACGAGACAATGACCAATCCAGTGGTAACCGAAAACAACAGTTGGTAGAGAGATACCAGGGGAGTCGATCGTATTCTTTTGTTTTCTTGGTGTGGATCTGAACGTCTTCTGTTTTGGTGTAGAGCATGTGTCGTCCCGTCTCGGTATCCCTTTTAGAGAGACTTCTCCCCAAAGCACGATGATTGCGCCAAGTCCCCAGTCGTCGAGGAGGGTGTTGGAGTTAAAATAGGCGAACTACTTGATGAAGGTGTTTACCTCGCCGTCTTTACTGAGTAGTGAAGTTCTAGGAGGATGTTGGCGCTATGAGGTGTTGTTCCATGAGATGTGGCGCCATGAGGTGTTGTTCCATGAGATGTGGCGCCATGAGGTTTGGCGCCATGGACTTGGTAGCGTCGTGGATGCTGGCGCTATGAGCTTTGCACCATAGCCTATTCGTTCTAAACTCCGGCAGTTCGCGTCTTGCGTGTCTCCTGGTGCTTGCGTCATATATCTTAACTCACTGGTTGAATCATCACGAAATTTTTACACATGGTAGTAGACATCCAGGGAAGTATTGTGTTCAAAAATCTCTTCGAGGCTCCTCGTAAATTTTCCGCAGTACTCGACGTGGTCTTGCACATGATTCCTGATTGTGCATCTCGCGTGTGCTGTAGTGTTTGTGTCGTATCTCCCAATCCCCTTGCTGGATTGGTACGAAATTTTAGTATGCGTTGGGAGACATACATAGAAAGATTGTGTCCGAAAATCTTTCCAAAATCCCTTGTGGATTTCTCAAACCGGTTGTTTCTTCGCGACGGAAGTTGCTGGCGCAGGAAATTCTGACAGCTCTTCTTTTCCCCAATGTTCACACCATATTTCTCAAACCACATAAAGTTATTGTATGAAATTTTACCACAAAGTTGTAGACATTAAAACGGAGTTTGTGTATAAATTTTACCCAAGAACTCCTCACGAGCTTTCTGCAGCAACTGTTTTGGTTTCGAATGTAAGTTATGTCCACTTACTTCGGTGTGCTGTAATGTTGGCGCCATATCTCTTGATCCACGGATTGGATTGCCATGAAAGTTTTACACATAACATTATACACCTGTAGGAAGATGTTGTCTAAAATTCACCTTCAGATATCTTACTGATCTTCCGCGTTGCTCGTTTTCGTGAAGGTTGTCGTACAACGAACTTGGTATGTAGTCGCGAGCACGTCTTTGTTTGTCTCCAGAGTAGGTTTTCTCCATGGAGACCCATAATAAAATAACTTCCCTACAATATGGTTTACCGTACTTGATTGGTAACTCTAACGCTGAGGTTGTAGGCAATCGTGTTGATCCAGAGAGTTAATGAAGACTGGGAGGACATTCTGTGGAGTCACAGAGGTATATGGTGGTGAAAACATCTTGTGGGGCTAAGGTTTGGTGAACTTCTTGTTGTAAGAGATATCTTCTGGGGAAGGTAATTTTCTGTTTTGTAGCACTGTGGGATTTTGTTTTAAAGGTGTTTCATGGTTCCGCGAATGCGGAGTCACGGAGATAGTCTTGGTGGAAGATGTGAGGCTATGGGAATATTTCGTGGTGGAAGGTATTCTAGAATTTAAAACTTGGGAAGGTCTAGTGAGACAAATACCTTGAATCCCCGTATTTGGTCGCACATCGCTTGCTCCAGAAGTTCTAACTCTGATTCCGTAGAGATGATTGTCTCTTCCAGCATGTTGAGGTAGAATCTTAAGTGAACACGTAGGAAGTCTTTCCCATTCTCCGTCTATTGGTACATATTTTGAAGTCCTTGCGCTTGGAGTACTCTACTCTGTCATCTTTTTGGATCTGGGTTGCCACCGAAGGATGTCGGAGACTCGTTGCTAGTGATAGCGGAGAGGAGCGCCGCCACCATGATACTGCTTGCTCGAAAGACAAAGACTTGATGGTGTTGTTACTAGGAGGATCCTGCGAAGATATGAATCCTGGTGGCTTTGAGGCTTCTGTAAAGGCGTCGGTAGTGATGTCGGTGTTGATTAAAGTTCTTCTCTTGGGTTTCCCTTCTTTCGAGAGATCTGTAGCGGGTAGTCCCATGCTATATGGATATCTCTGGTCGAGTAGGCTCTTCCTATGCTGTATGGATATCTCTGGTCGAGTAGGCTCTTCCATGATGATGAAGCGCTTTGGTACAGACAAGGGAGTATCTGTTGTACTTCACGTTTACCTTTGGGTCGTGGCAGCCGGTATTGCTATCGGTACTTGGTGGAGTGAAGAGCGGCGGTGGCGAGGAGTCCCCATCCATATTTTCTGATATCTTATCAATGTCTCTCATTGGGTTCGCCTTTCCTCGTGCAGACACATGTGCATTGGCCTTTCGAATATGAGTAGGCAGAGCGTTCTCTCTAGTTGTTGAGAATCATCGGGTCGGGGTAATCCGGTTGTTCCATCCTTATTCGGACGTCTAATAGCTCTAGTACTTCGTCGAATATGATGAGTCTGGGAATCCTGTATAAGCTTAAGTCCTCGTATTCCCCACGGTTGTTGTTGCAGATCTGCATCTTGTGCTTGAGTCACATTCTTGTTCAGGACCCTTCGAGTTGTATTGTGTCAATACCCTGTTATCTGGTTTGTTAACAGGTCTCATGTTATCACGAGCTTCTTCAATCCTTACTGCTTGGATCTTTCTCTAGCAAGACAGGGACGGTTGTGTTTGATCACCCTGCGGCTTCGACAGTTTGAAGTCTGAACTTCCTCTAGTGAGGAGCATCCCATGTGAGAGGGGTCTTTTGGATAGGGAGGTTGGTGTGGACAAGATAGAGATGCGCCTCCTCCTCTTGGTTTTCCAGGGGGTTTCTCTCGATCGAGTAGCAGAGTTGGACTGTTGGACATGCTTGTGTTCAGGTTTGTCTTGAGAGTCCAAACCCCAGAGTTCCTAGCTGGCTGCAGTGGTAACTCTGGAAGTCCCCATGTCTCGTCATCATTTTCATAGTGATGATGGAGCTGTCCGTCCCTTCAGTGTTTGTTGGTAAGTCCTTTGTTGCCATGGGTACTACAAGCTTGATTTACCCCTTTCTAATAGTTGCAGAGCCATGACTTGTGGCGCCATCACTCGTGGTGTCGTAGCTTGGGGGCGTCGTGATCTGCTTCGAACCATAATGTCACCTGAAGTTTCCAAAGCGAGCTTGAAGTCGTATGCTCTGGGTGTGTCACCTATGTAGCTGGACTCTTCCTCTAATTCCCTTCGGTGATGGTACTCATGGAAGGTAAGTTGTTGTTGTACTGCTCGTTGATGATGTTGATGTCGCCGTTGGCACAAGCCTCTTCGCTTCTTAGGGGTTTGTCCCTCTCCATAGCGCTGGTGCAGGTGAGGCAAGTCTTTTGTAGTTTCATGGAGGGCTCAGTAGACAAGGATCATTTCGCAGAGCTCCAATGCCGGGCAAGGTTGTCGTGCTAAGTGCAGGCTCTGCTAGTGGGGGCTCCGGGAATTTTCTGAGTCTCAGTACTCGGTGGTGTCGATGCTCCCCTCTTGCGGGTTTTCCAGGGTTTTCCTCTCGAGTGGCTCTCCTCGTGGTGAGTCCCCAGTGACTCGGTAAATGTGTGCTATCATATAAAAGAGGGGTGGACGAAGTACCTTCTTGGTTGAGGGGGTCCTCATTGACTCCCTTGGGTTCTGCAGGCGTGGCTACTGCCTTTGCGATGCTGCTCTTTTGTACAAACCGCTCCATGAACTCCAGAGGAAGTGTCTCCTGGTTGTTGTAGATCCATGGGCGTCCCAGCCCCATGTCGCTCTCGACGATTCCCTTAACAATGTGAAACTCCGCTATGGTTGGGATCATGGTGATTTTGACGTGAAGGTCGATCCACCCGTAAGTGCGTACTTCGACCCCGTCAGGACCTTTGATGATGGTAGGGGCATGGATGGCTCTGCTGCGAGGGATGTTAGCGGCTCTGAGAGTCTTGGCTGAGATGATGTTCACTGGGGATCCCGGGTCGATGAGTGTCTTTCGAGAGTTTAGCACGAGAGGCGGGCGGTTGGGAGGAGTCCCCAGCCTTGTCCATCTGTTGTCTCCCCCTGCTTGGACATTGTCTGCTCATTGACTTCCTTGAAGGGTAGGCGTTTTCCCGATACTACCATGTTGAGTGCTGTGAACACGTCTTTTCGCTGTGGTTTCGTGAGGCAGAGAGTCTCGCATAGTTGGTACATTATCTCTTCCACTCTCTTGTTCACCGGTTCCTCAGGGAAGGTGAATGCTCGAACGGGTAGAGGATCTTGGTATGCTCCTTCGTTTCCTAGGTGCAATTCCCCGGACTCCACCTTGGGCTTGCTACCTCTTCGGCTGTAGGAGGCTATCGTATCGGAGGGAGTTCGATTGCCCCGTCCTGGATCCAAGTATACAGCAACTCTAGTACCTCCTCTATGGGAAACGAGTAGTCTGGTTTCTCTAGTCTGGCTTTTTGCCTCCGCATCTCCGGTTGTTGCATCCCTCCTTATTTCATGTTCTTGTTTGGAGTCCCCGGAGCTAAATTAGTGCGCTTTGGATGCGTCACTTCCGTGGCAGGGCCTTTCCTCTGTACTTCGTGCGGGTACGGTGGTCGGTGTTGGTGGATAGGTAGCGCCACCTTTCTTTCTCGATTTCGTAGTAGCTTTTCCAAGTCGTCTGCCGTGATGTAGCGGGATGGTTGTCCTTCTCTTTGGCGAGATTCTTCTGGAGCAGAAGGTGCTTCATCACCTCGGATGTGGATGACGGACGAGTAGGCGCCTGTAGCGGCTGCCTCAGGGGTTCCCTTGACCGGTGAACTCGACAGCTTCGAGGTTAGAGTTTAGAGACAATCCAGAATCCCTGGTTGCGTGTCGAACATCTTGTCTTGGCTTTCCGCGAGGACAACTTGACGTTTGGCCAACTCCTCCATAATTAATGCTCCTGACACTCCTTTTCCTTTCTCGGCGGTAGCGCCGACCTTAGTCGTGGAGGAAAGGTTCTTGCCAGAGGTGTGGGTTGGAGCATTAGGAGTTACTGGGGTGATGGGGATGGCCGAGATGATAGGTACTGAAGGGGAAGCATCTTGGGTAACAGGTATATTGGTCGTATTGC
This sequence comes from Papaver nudicaule, assembly GCA_023529015.1. Classification (NCBI taxonomy): domain Eukaryota; kingdom Viridiplantae; phylum Streptophyta; class Magnoliopsida; order Ranunculales; family Papaveraceae; genus Papaver; species Papaver nudicaule. The sequence goes on from JAJJMA010222874.1 coordinate 14,016, forward strand.
TGGATGCAGGTGGGTTGGTAGGTGATGCATTAGAGGTTACAGCACCATCAGTTGAAGAGTTGGGGTTTTTGGTATTTGATCCCGACCTAGGTTCAACCATCTTTGAGAAAGTTTTCTGGAACCGAGAGAATGATCTCCCACTGTGGTCGCCAACTATTTTTACCTGGAAAAACAATTCACCGTCTCTGGGTACTTTCGTAGTGTTCGAGATCAAAGTCGAACAAGACGAGCCTAAACCAAGTCAATGGATGTTCACGACTTGCTTCGGTCACAGAGAGGATAGAGGTTGATCTAGGGAGGGAAACAACGAAGAAACTTGAGATCAGGTTGAGGATGTGTTTTGGGTGTAAGAGTTCAAGATCTCCGTCGTGAAAATGACTGGAAATCTCCAAGGCTAGAAGTATGTTGGGTTGCTTAGGCGTGTTTACTTCTGAGGCTCTGGTTAATTCAGGTGTTCTGAATATCTGATTGTTTTTGTGAAAATATGTTCTGCCTTGGAAGATAGAGGAGGCCTCTATTTATAGTTTTGAACTCACCTTGATCTCTCGACAGAGAAGGTGGAAGTCGTGGAAGAGTGGGGGAGTGGAGGACATGAGTTGGTTTTCGTAACTGTCTGAGTTGTGTAGAACATGTCCACTCGCGCCATCTTCTCGTAACTGTCCATTATCTCTGTCAGTTTCTTTCGACTACCGTAGACCGCCAGACCAATACCCCTAAAGTTATCCCCCCGTGTGATGTTTTGATATCTCGTGTAGCATAAGTGTTGCGTAGTTGCATTGAACCAGGCACTATTGCGTGGCTATTGCCATGATTTTGGCCAATAGTAGGTATGGCGGCATGGCCTTTTGGCTAGGCCAATCCTTGTGGCGCTAGGCCAATGGCGCCATGGCCGTGTTTTGGACAGGCCAATCATTTTGTGGCGCCATGAATATGGCGCCATGGCCTTTTGACTAAGCCAATCATTCTGTGGCGCCATGAATATGGCGTCATGGCCTTTTGGCTAGGCCAACGGCGTCATGGCCGTGTTTTGGACAGGCCAATCATTTTGTGGCGTCATGAATATGGCACATTAGCCTTTTGGCCAGGCCAATCATTCTGTGGCGCCATGAATATGGCGCCATGGCCTTTTGGCTAGGCCAATCCTTGTGGCGCCAGGCCAACGACGCCATGGCCATGTTTTGGACAGGCCAATCATTTTGTGGCTTTTTGGCTAAGCCAATCATTCTGTGCGCCATGAATATGGCGCCATGGCCTTTGGCTAGGCTAATCCTTGTGGCGCCAGGCCAACGGCGTCATGGCCGTGTTTTGGACAGGCTAATCATTTTGTGGCGCCATGAATATGGCGCATTGGCCTTTTGGCCAGGCCAATCATTCTGTGGCGCCATGAATAGGGCGCCATGGCCTTTTGGCTAGGCCAATCCTTGTGGCGCCATGGCCATGTTTTGGATAGGCCAATCATTTTGTGGCGCCATGAATATGGCGCCATGGACTTATAGCCACGGCCTTGGCCTTTGGCCAAGGCCTAAGAGATGTGGCGCCATGGCCTAGGAGCCACATCCTTGGCATTTGGCCAAGGCCAAGTTGTGGCGCCATGGGCTGAGGAGCCAAAGGCCAAGGCCAGAAGTTGTGGCGCCATGTTTTCGTGGCGCCATGGGCCAAGGAGGCCAAGGGCAACTTGATTGCGGCGTAATTGCGCATTTGTGTTATGGTGCATGCGTGCCTATGCATGCACTGGCGCTATGGCTTATGCATGCGTTTGGGCTACAGTATGCTTGAAGTCATGGCGCGCTTATCCATGGTATATTAGACCATCCTGAGCTTAGGGTGTGGTCTGTTTAAGCCTGTTTAGGCTGTTGTATGCTTCTCAGAGAGCTCTGGACAGGCCTAGAGCTTCAATATTCCTGAGATTTTCATTAAGACTCGGATGTCAAGTCGTATTTTTAAGAGGAAATCCATGAGGATGCGTCTTTGTTAACTCTTCACCATGTACCATTGAGAGATCTGGTTCTGATGCCGAGGATTCGAGGCGATGTCGATATGAAGCAGATTAATGGGTTTAATGTGCTGGTGAGATTATCAGTACTGCACTATGATATCATCCTTTCCACCGGGAGTTATAAGAGAGAACTCATAGAGAGTTTATTCAGCTCGTACAACGGGTTGCATTCTGAGTTATTGAGATGTACCTGAATAGGCAATTGCACTACGATATCATTCTCTCCAC
>JAJJMA010222886.1:0-10472 GCA_023529015.1 Papaver nudicaule
TAAACAACTCTACTTCCCTTTGGCTATAAAATTGGATTTCCGTTTGACAGCTTGTCGTTTGGAATCTAATTAGAATAAGCAGCTCACAACAAATAAGAAGTACTATACAGGCGCCTAAACTAAAAAATAGCAACGACTGACTGGGTTTTAGTTAAATGATCCCATTAGCATCGCATATGTAAGAATATTTATTTATAGACTCATGTACTACACAAATTTTCTACAATAGCCCAAGTCTGATATAGCACCCCACACTTCCAAAATAAATTAAGCGTATCAATGTTGTACTTTATATTGAGACACAGCTTTGCTTATGTCAGCATCTCACTAATAGTCAGCATCATTCATTGACTGCCAACTGTTGCCAGACTGTCAGAGTAGTACAGCTGTATTAGTGAGTAGTTATTCTGTTTCTGTTATTAACATTGCTGTAATGATTCTGTTATCTTGTAACAGAATCTTCCTTTTATCCTTTGGTGTTGTATCTGTCATTCTCTGTGTCATATAAAGAGAATGATCATTGTATTTCTCCCTTTATCTTTTCTATTCTGAATCAATAACAAAATTAGATTTACAACTCTAGTTTTCTCATGGTATCAGATTAAGATTTCGATCCTAAGAAATTTCAGAAATTAAATCTCTCATTTACTATCAATTTTCATCAAATTTTATCAACTTTCATCACATCTTATCAAATTTCAACAACTTTTCACAAATTTCTTCAACTTCCATTATCGATTCTTTACCATTTCTTCAATTCTTTCTGAAATTTCCACCTGTTGGTTTTAATGGCAAGTCAATTTACCGCTTCCGCTACTCCACCAGATCTCACACCTATGCCTTTTAGTAATATTCAACATTTTCTGTCTGTTAAATTGAATTCATCTAACTACATTGTTTGGAGAAATCAGTTTATTAATATCTTGATGAGTACTGATTTGCTAGGCTTTGTGGATGGATCTGTTATTAAACCTGCTCAATTTCTTCCTGATGGATCTGTAAATCCTCTATATACGAAGTTCATGAGGTTGGATAGATTTGTTATGGGTTGTATTACAACCACGTTGTCTGATTCTTTACAAACAGATATTGGTGGTGATAATTCAGCTCAAGAAATGTGGGATCACCTTAAAGCTAACTTCATGGAGGAGTCTTATTCAAGAAAATCGATGCTCAAGACTCAGATCCAAACGTTTAAGAAGAATGATATGTCTATTTCGGAGTACCTAACGCAGATCAAGGCTCTTGCTGATCAACTGGCAGCAATAGATGAAAGAATTTCTGACACTGATCTTGTGACCTATACGTTAAATGGATTGGGACCAGAGTTCGATTCCTTCATTATTATGGTTCAAAACAAGAAGTCTCCGTTTACATTTAATAATCTCAGATCCCGATTGATGAATCATGCACAATGGATTATTCAGCGTCAAGATTCAGGTATTAATTCTACATCTGCTTTTCTTGATCCTACTAGTACACAGGCTTTTTACACTAAAAGATCTAGTAATTCTTCTTCTTCCTATACTAAGCCTAATGCTACTACATCTGAGAAGAATAAGTCTAATTCAGCACATACTAGACCTTATCAAGCTTCTAGTAGTCAGCATTCTACTGGTAGTAGTAGTTCTTCTCGCAGTACAACCTACATTGACTACTCATCCATGGAGTGTCAGATATGTAAACGTGTTGGCCATTCGGCTATTAAGTGCAATTTTCGATATACTGCATCTAGGTACTCATCACCAACTAAAGTAGAGAAGGCTTTTTCTGGTTTTAAAATTATAGATGATGAGGAATTAGATAAACAAGAAGCAAATTCATCTGATGAGACACAGGAACATGTTGCCTTCACTTGTACAAGGATTACTCAGGCAAATTCATCTTCAGTAGTTCCAGAATGTATTCATTGGCTGCCGGATTCTGGAGCTACCACTCATATGAGTAATGATTCTGATTTGTTGCTTAATTCTGCACCTTATACTGGTTCTGACAAGGTGATGGTTGGTAATGGTTCTTTTTTGCCTATTTCATTGACTGGTGAATCCAGTTTTGCCACTGATGCTTCTGAATTCCAGCTTGGTGAAGTTCTTTATGTACCTCAAATTGCGCAAAATCTTCTTTCAGTGGGAAAATTTGTAAAAGAAAATTCTTGCACCATCACTTTCTCACCTACTGGATATGTCATTAAAGATCTTCATACAAGAAAAGTGCTTGATGCAGGGGAGGAGAAAAATAATCTATATCCTATTAAAGCTCTTCCCACTTCAAAAGGAAAACAACATGTTTCATTTACATCCATTCAAGCACCCTTCTCTGTTTGGCATAGAAGACTAGGTCACTTATCAAACTCAGTTCTCAAACATATGCAGCAGCAGGGCAATATTCAGTTAACTGACAGCATTTCTGAAGTATTATGTCATGATTGTCAACTAGGCAAACACACTAAATTGCCTTTCAGCATGTCAAATAGAACAACTACATCACCACTGGAATTAGTACACTGTGATGAGTGGGGACCAGCACCAGCAATTTCTTCTTCTGGATATAGGTACTACATCATCTTCATAGATGATTACAGCAGATTTAACTGGTTATATCCCATGAAGATGAAGACAGAAGCTCTAGCTTGTTTCCAACATTTTAAAACTACAGCTGAAAATTTATTGTCAACCTCTATCAAAACTTTTCAAACAGATGGAGCCACTGAACTAGTGAAGGGTCAATTGGGTTCCTTTCTTCAAGAATGTGGTATTGTAGTAGCTTGCTCATGTCCTTCCACCCCTCAACAAAATGGTGTTTCAGAGAGAAAGCATAGACATGTGACTGAGATGGGGAATACAATGTCTTTTCAAGCTTCTTTACCTAAGAAATTCTGGATTGAGTCATTTCTCACAGCTGGTTATGTCATTAACAGGACACCATCTAAAATTTTAAACTACAAATCACCTTATGAAATTCTGTTCAACAGAATTCCAGATTACACCTTCTTGAAGACCTTTGGATGTGCTTGTTATCCAAACTTGGTACACTGCAGAAAGGATAAACTGAGTCCAAAGTCCACATTATGTGTATTTCTTGGTTACAGCTATTATCATAAGGGATATAGATGTTATGATTCTTCAAGTGGGAAAGTTTTCATCTCCAGAAATGTAGTATTTGAAGAATCAGTTTTTCCATTTGCTAAACATCAGGATGATTGCTCTACTTCACAATCCACTGCTACAATTTCTATTCCAGAGTCTATTGCTAGCTGCAGTGTTGATGCTTCTCAAAATAATACAACTGATACTGATGCTAGTGTACCTTCATCATCTACAGCTATTACTCCTTCTGCACCACAAAGAGTGACAAGGTCACAGAGAGGTATTCATCTTCCTAAACCTTTACCTCCTGGCTTTGTGTCTCACTTTCATGTTAAACATCCAATATCTCTTGCCTTCACAACTTCATTAGCTGCACCTTTAGAACCTAAAACATATAAGTCAGCTATGAAAGATTCTAGGTGGCAAACTGCTATGAATGAAGAATATGCAGCACTTCAGAAGAACAATACATGGTGTTTAGTGCCTTATCATTCTGAGATGAATGTTTTGGGAAATAAATGGGTGTATAAACTTAAACTCAAGTCAGATGGTTCTATTGAGAGGTTTAAGGCCAGATTAGTTGCAAAGGGTTATCATCAAGAGGAAGGCATAGACTATGATGAAACCTTTAGTCCAGTTGTAAAAGCTACAACAATCAAAGTTGTGTTGGTTCATGCTCTAACAGAGAACTGGGTAATTAAGCAGTTAGATGTTTCTAATGCTTTCCTTCATGGAAACTTAGTGGAGAATGTTTACATGGATCAACCTCAGGGTTTTGTGGATTCTGCAAAACCAAATCATGTTTGTCATCTCAAGAAGTCCTTATATGGTCTCAAACAAGCCCCAAGAGCTTGGTTTGAGAGATTTAGCAAGTTTCTTCTTGCAAATGGGTTTGTTAGGTCAATGGCAGACCACTCCATGTTTATTTTTGAGTCTGGCTATGATAGATTGGTACTTCTTCTCTATGTGGATGACATAATACTGACTGGCAGCTCAGCCACTCTTATTGATTCACTAATTGCAACTCTGAGTACACAGTTTGCTATGAAAGATTTGGGATCTCTTCATTATTTCCTTGGCATTGAAGTTGTTAGAGATTCAGCAAAAAGAACTTTACTTCTGACACAAAATAAGTACACAGTGGATTTACTTACAAGAGCTAAGATGTTAGATGCTAAGCCTTGTTCAACACCTGTAGTTAAAGGTCAGAGAGCCTCTTTGTTTGATGGTGAGTTACTCAGCTCTCCAACAGAGTATAGAAGTTTAGTTGGTTCTCTTCAATATTTGACAATGACAAGACCAGATATTTCTTTTGCTGTCAGCTATGTCAGTCAGTTTTTGACAGCACCAACTGATGTTCATCTAAATCTTGTTAAGAGGATATTGAGATTTCTAAAAGGTTCTATAGGCTGTGGAGTTTTACTACAAAGTGGTGTCTCTACACTGAAAGGCTTTTCTGATTCAGACTGGGCTGGTTGTCCAGACACCAGAAAGTCAACATCAGGCTATGTGGTTTACTTAGGCACTTCACCAGTTTCATGGTCCTCTAAAAAGATGCCCACAATTGCAAAATCTTCAGCTGAAGCAGAGTATAAGGCTCTATCTGTTCTAGCAACAGAAATGATGTGGGTTAGTTATCTTCTTGAAGAGTTACAGGTTGAGGTTCCAAGACCAATGAGGATGTGCTGTGACAATTTGAGTGCCAGGAGTTTGGCTCTTAATCCAGTTTTTCACTCAAGGGCTAAACACATTGAGTTAGATTATCATTTTGTTAGAGACTTGGTTGAGGCACAATGTGTTGAGGTCGAGTTCATTCCCTCTCATGAACAGATTGCGGATATCTTCACTAAAGGGTTACCATTTCCTAGTTTTTTGTTCTGTCAAACCAAGCTTCTACATCTTCCAGATGTATCTCTTGCGGGGGAGTATTGAGACACAGCTTTGCTTATGTCAGCATCTCACTAATAGTCAGCACCATTCATTGACTGCCAACTGTTGCCAGACTGTCAGAGTAGTACAGCTGTGTATTAGTGAGTAGTTATTCTGTTTCTGTTATTAACATTGCTGTAATGATTCTGTTATCTTGTAACAGAATCTTCCTTTTATCCTTTGGTGTTGTGTCTGTCATTCTCTGTGTCATATAAAGAGAATGATCATTGTATTTCTCCCTTTATCTTTTCTATTCTGAATCAATAACAAAACTAGATTTACAACTCTAGTTTTCTCACTTTACTATTTGTTATTGGAAACAATTATTCACATAAGTTTAAGATGGAGAGTATTTTACAAAAAAAATGTAGAAATAAATATCTAGTTTGATAAACTTATGCACCTTCAGTATCACTTTGTAGCGGCCTTAACCATAGAGCTTGTATTAACCACCAATGTTTCGTTTTGAAAAAATACGTATAGTGGTATCCTTCGGAACCCTTAGTGTGACCGGTATAGTTTTGGGATCACCAATACAGCTGGCCTACCCTGAATAGAAATTGGAGTTAAATCGTTGTAATGTAAGGTTCGGAATGAAATAATGGTGACACTCTATTACTTACCTCTACAATTCTGAACAGAGGCATAAAGATGACCCAAATAAGAAAAAGAATTTAGTAGGTTGTGAAACCGGGTTTATATTTCTTAGTATACAGTGCAGTGTGGAGGCCAGAAAGCAGGGATGAAACTGAGATAACAGGCATCAACCTACTATATTCTTTTTCTCCTGCATACATAAGTCTATTCCAGTGAGGCAACAATTGAGCAGTAACCTACTTTTCCTTATGAAGAAGATCATGATAGGTTTTTATCGACCCCTAAAGTTTGAGTAAGGGAATCACAAACCTTTAAACATATAGGAAAAAATCATTCGCACTCAAATTTCATTAGACCAAATCAAACAAACATAACGTTACAGCAGAAACACCATCTTTATAAAACATAAGAAAAAGATAAACAAAAGGTATTGGAAGGATGCACATATTGTAACTTTAGTTGCCATGAAATATGGTGTACCTATGCTCCAGAAGCGACATCATTCTTGGAAAAAAAAAACCTGAAAATTTGAAGTGAATGTAAATTTCTTTTATTCATACTTGAATGCATAATTTTGCACACAAAAAAATGTCCATTTGGAATTTAACACAACCTTCAAATGATTCTTCTTTATCTCACATGCAACAAACCTCGAATAGAGGTTCCAAACAACATGAACACTAACAGTGACCTCTATAGAAATTGGAGTACAATAGTAAGGGTCCACATCAAGAACACCATCCTCAAAATTGTACTTGCATTACAGTAAGAATGGTAACTGAGTTGTTTGAAACTGTTATAAAAATAACTTTTGTTCTTGTTAGGTTTCCATCTCTTGCTATTTTAAACATTTTTACTTCAATTATTCAATTCACAAAAACCACAAACTCAATAAGATCTTATGCTTTAAAAATTCGACTACAAAATGCGAGTTCAATCCAAATTTGTATAAGAATATCAAAGATTGGCACAATAAAACACAGTCAATGAGCTATGTAGTCATATTACCTAAAACAGTGGCTAATAAGAGCTCATTTTGACTGTCATCACCAGCAACAAAAAAGTGCAGCTCTCGAAATCATTGTTTTTCAATCTCAGCGAGGCATTTTTACATTCAAGTTGCACATATTAAACAACAACTGCTTTACCTCTTAAACAGATTTTATTTTAATCAAATTGAACATCCAAAAACATCACAATGGTAATCATTCTATTACCTCAAATTTCAGTTTCGAGGCTCCAATACCCATCTTCACCTATTCTTTATTTCCCCCCACCTTCATTCTAACCCCTCCTATCAATGGAAGATGCAAAACTCCGTAGCTTCAGGCAAAATTTTATGAGATGAATGATCGAACCTTCAATTTCTTGGAAGAACATAGAGAGATTAGTATGATATTATTAATTCCACTAAATCCTCAAGCTGTAATCAAAACCAAAAACCCCCTAAATCTAAAGATCCTATTCTAGTATGTGCGAGATACACAGAGAAAGTGGAGAATGGAGCGATGATACACAGAGAAAGTGGGAAAGAAAGAGAAAATGGGGAGGTGATTCATGTGAATCGACATCGTATGAGCGTTTTATTTTGTGAAGGAAAAGAAGAGCAAAAAAGTGACGGAGGAAGTTAGGGAGCGGCACAATAAAAGAATTTGACATGTGGAAAATTTCGTAAGAAGAATTTGAAACGGCTCTAATAGAATCACAACCATCGGATTTGACACTTGGCAAAATTACAAAACAACCACAACCCTTAGATCTCACATTTGGCGAGATCGCAACGGTCCGTTTGTCTAGGCAAACTTGTCTTCGATGTGTTTTATACTATTGATACCTAGTCATTTGACATTTAAACTCCCAAATCAAAATAAAGCCAATTTAATATGTTAACTACCGATTCTTCCTTAATTCAAATCAGAAACTATCTCTTCATATAAATAACTGATTTACAAAGAATTGACATAATCCTACATACGACCACGATCATCAAATACCATTTATAACTAATTATGAATAAAACTTAGATACATGTCCAAACTAAAATCGTTAATTAACCCAAAGCCAGAAAGTAATTCTTACCTCACTATATGACTTCAATATCTACACACTACCTCAGCTAGCCATCACGCCCATCACCATCACTTTCTTTTCTCTCAGTACCGGTCTCCCTCTCCTCCTAACAATTCACTCTGCCTAGAACTCTACTAACTCCTTTCTCTCATAATTTTCTGATTTTTACAAACCTACTCTAAAAGCAAAGAAGATCATAATTATATAATTTCTAATCCCACTAACCACAATTACTTATTATTAATAATATTAATTAAAATATATATGAAACTATACTAGGACACATGGAGACATAGGTGTCACTAATTAATACTAAAGTTAATCAATTTGACTTTAATTTAGTTTAGCATTTAATACATTTTTAATTACTAATCTAACTAATTAAACTTAATTACCCTTCTAACTGTAACAGCTTTATCTCATCCGGACTGTAATCCTTAGCTTAGTCTTATGCTGCTAATATCAGTACTTACGAAAGTCTAGAATCATACGACATTCTAGAAGATATCAACTTGCATCTAATTAATATTTCATCCGGCGATAATCCACACCGAAAGCGAAAAGTACAATAACCATTAATCCTTCAAAAACTACAATACATCAATATGAATCAATGACATGGGTTCTAGAAATTACCTTAATTGAGTTTAAGACTGCATAACCACAACAATACTCGTCACCAACGGACCGATAGAAAAACTCTTCCTTCATTTCCATTTCCATTTCCACTGTCTCACTCCTAACCTTTGCCTTGGATTTTGTTCATCTCTAGCCATTTTCCTACTTCTCTGATCTCTATCCTCTAATTATTTCTTCTCTCTTAATTCTCTCTTCCCCCACCAAAGTCTATATCATTTTTCTTTAACAAAACCTATCTCTTAAGAGAACGTGTCTTGCATTCTTCCTAATTATAACACCTACTACTAACATGCAAGGGTAAACTATATATAATTACATAGTAACTTCCAATATTTAATACAACTTAAACTCTATTCAATACTCCCTCCGTCCAAGTTTACTCGAGACAATAGGGTTTTGCACATGAATTAAGAAACTAGTAGGAGAAGAAAAAAAATCCACAAATACCCCCCAATCCTATTAATTCACCTAAATATTAAAATCCTAGATTTTAGTTAAAATTTTGTAAAACTATATTTTATTTCTACTTTTAGGTTAATAATTATTACTTTTGTCTACTTTTTAGTTAATATAGAGTTAAAAATGTGAAGAATTGGTCCTTGCACATTTCTCAAACAATAATTCAGATTTTATACAAGGTTAAACAAGGAAAAACTAGGGAAAAATATGAAACGTCTCAACTAATTTTGGACAAAAAAAAAACCTATTATCTCAAATAAACTTGGACGGAGGGAGTATTAATTTATTACAATATTCAAGTATTGATATATCCCTTAAAAATATTATCCTACATCTTAATATATATTAATATTAAGGCCAATTACCGTTTAATCCTCTTATGTAACAAATTGGCAAAACTATACTAACATATAGTATGTGATATGAATGCAACAACTTCCATCTGATTTCAAATGCTAAACATATTGTTTTCACTAGTAAATTAGATAAGCTAACCATTAACCACAATCAAAGTCGAATGGTCAAGCCGGTCAATGGTCAATGTTGGTCAACGTGGTCAATGCGTGAATTTCTAATTAAATACCGGTAAGTCTATTGACCTGCTAACGTAATCTCACATTATGCCTAGCCAGGTGGGATTTCTTACCCGCCCTGGCAGGATCTGGAGTTTGATTTCGGAAGAAGTTGCATCAAAGGGTGCGATTTTTATTTATTCAATCTTTCTACGAGTGCTGCTTACATAAAGAGTTGCTTTCTTAGACGAGGTGTTTCATGTGCTTCCCCTCCACTGGGGTTTTCAACTTCTGACCTTCGAGGTTGACCAAGCTATACATGTCGTTCCCCAGTTGTTTTTCTATGACGAATGGCCCTACCCAGAAAGGTTCTTGCTGAATGTTTCTTCCTTCGCTAGTCTCGCTCAATTGTTCATTCGGAGTCTGGAGGCAGCCTGCTGCTACGAGGAACTGTTCTCTATTGTCGGGACGTTGGTCCTTTTTGCTGTTGTCTTGCCTGATGCTTGCCATTCATGCTTCCGTTTCAGCTATGAATTTCTCTATGCTTTCATCTGTTATCCTTGGTTGTTTAGTTTGCCCCGAGCATTCCTTGCTACCTTCTTTGGCCTGAATGTCTATTTCATTGCAGGCACGAGCTTCGGAAGGGTCGCCTGGTATCTCCGCGATCCCTCGTGGAGTTGGAAACCTGATCCTCTGATGCAAGGTTGAGGCTACCCCCATAATGCCATGCAACCACGGCCTTCCCACGATAGCGTTATAGGGAGAGTCTATGTCAACTATGCAAAATAAAGTTGGCTGCTTTTGTCTGCCAACATGAATTGTTATCATTAGCTCCCCCCGAGGTGTCGATGGTTTGCCATTAAATCCGAATATATTATACGATGAGGGCACCAAAGCAGCTTTCTTTCCCTTCATCTTATCATATGTTTGTCCGAAAAGTATATCAACGGAGCTCCCGGGGTCCACCAGTATTCTTGGCATCGCTACTTTTCCCATTTGGAGGGTGATGACTAATGGGTCGTTGTGTGATCTTCCCTCGTTGGGGATGTCTGCTGCAGAAAAGAATACAGGTTGCTTTTGCCATTCCTCTAGATGATTCTTCGTGACTACGCTAAGTATTTCCTTTCCCTCAAAATCCCTCTTATGGATTCGGTCTGTTTGGATCCCCTCGAGGCCCTTC
>JAJJMA010222895.1:7894-26781 GCA_023529015.1 Papaver nudicaule
CAAACCATTGTAATGGACATATGGTGTCGAATCTATCTCATGCATTCCTGATTCACAGTATTCGTGGGATCAAATACTGGTCATGACATAAAGCCATGTTACACAAGAACACGATCTCAATCGCTATTACTACTAAAGTAGTCGACTATATTTCGAAAGAATAGAGAAAGTAGAAATAGAAGAATATCCATAAAGTCATAACTCCTACTAACCTTTTGTCGATGAAGAATAATTGATGTCTTCTTTGTCTTCACAGTCTTCATCTTCAAGGTCTCTACTACTCTGTCTATATCCCATTTCCGAAATCTAAACTCTAGTAGGCTAAATCAAGAATTGAATTTTGACACCTAAAACTGACAACTAGCTTGACATACCAACGCTAGTGGGTTTGACCGGACAATGCCCTAACACTTCGAAGGAGCAATTCTGGGCCGGGCCATATGTGATCGAAAAGGCGCTCGGAAACGATACCTACAGCCTGATTAATCTCGAAGGTAAAAAACTAAGCACCCCAGTCGAAGGAAAGAACCTGAAGCACCTTAATTAGAACTTTATATGTAAGCGAAGCACTGCAATATCAGTATTAGAAACAAAATAAAAATAAGGAAACGACTTGATCTGTTATATTTACAAACTATTTCACTTCTCGACATACTGTACTTCGATTCAAACTCCAAATCCTACTTGCTAGGCAAAAGTCCTACCTGAATAGGCACATCTCCCAAGGCTATGACGCCATATAAACAAGCAGGCCATGATGCCACACTTCCTCCAAATGCCTTGGCGCAAATAAAATTAAAAAGGCCTTAACGCCAAGGCCCAGATGCCAAAAATAAAAAGTCCTCGAATAGCAGGTACAGAGCTGATGTTCATACAAGCCGCAAGGGCCCTACGAGCTATATGACACAGTCCTCTACCCAAAAGATACCCCGTTAGCGGTGGGTACTTTGCGTCTAAGTTATATAAACCAATGATGCATTTGAACCCACTACCAAACGACCATGAGGACCTCTCTTTTGAGGCGTCGAGGGGACAATAAATGGGATTAACATCTACCTTTAAGGTGGATGGAACCCCGAGGCAGCTAATTAGCTTACATTCACGGGAATGGCAAGCGAGTTACGCATCCAAGGGACCTCCTCAAATCAAAACACAGCCTCGAGGAGGGGCTGCCGAGAACTGATGGGTCGAATTATAGGCCGCGATAGGAGAATAATACCATGTCTAAGCTCCAGCCTTGACCGACACTCTCCCATTGTGCTACTTTATTATCGAGGCAAAGCATAGCAGCTACCCACCATAAGTTCCCTACTTTACTTGGGATGAATGGATTATCAAAACACTACCATGTTCTCTCAGAAGATACTTAGTATCCTCGATATCCACCCAATATACTGAGGCAAAACGGGTACCTATGGCCTCGATAGCCAGTGTTTGCTTCAAAACATGCAAGTAGCTGAAAGCCTTTATGAAGGGTGATCCGTAATCCCCCACTAGCTTGGTTTACTATCTCCCACGTCGAAGTAAGCCCCGGAGTTGCACCTCGAGTAACCTTAGGAGCCTAGAATATTGCAAGGTCAACTTCGTGCCTGATTGCGAAGTTCCTAGGCAGGAAACATAATGCAAAAAAGAAAAACTTTCTAGAAACAAAAAAATTCCTTATATATATTCAAAACAGCAGGCAGCCACATATATGGAGGATAAGCGACAAACAAAATCTATTCAAACACAAAGACAAAAGACAAAAGGACCCGCTGCTAGGTTTCAGCAGAAAATCCAACAGACATAGCATCATGGCAAGGGGTAGGGAAATTTTTCATCTCATCCCAGAGCTCCTGCTCAATTTCCAGGCCCCTTTCATAAGTTCGAAAGCCGGAGTGATCTTGTTTCAAAGGGGTATCTTCCCTCATTGACTCAGCATTCTCTTCACCCTCTTCGTCACTATACGCTGCCGAGGATTCTTGGAACAAATAGTTGTTTTCCTTGTAGTTGGCGTCAAAAACAACATTCTTACCGCCACCAGTGTTTCCCTTGTCGGACTCTCCATGATCGGCTGATTGAACATCATGCACAACATCCTCGACCCCAATTTTAGCTCCTGCTTCGGAGTCATTCTCGGAACAATCTTTCGTACGATCTTCGAGATGACCTCCGAGACCTCCTGAATCACCATCATCAAAATCGTCATCATCATCACCATCGCCAGAACCTTGGTCCTCGGACACTACCCCTGGCACACCTCTTCTTCGTAATTCTTCCCTAGCCAGCCTTACAAAAACCTCGTGGGGAAGCAAGTCCACATCACCTGGGAGTTCGACATCAGAGTCATCTGCACCAAAGACTCCATAGGTCGGAGGCTCAATCCCAATAGCCCTAAAAAGAGATCGACCATGTTTTCGGCAGGCCATACTCGCAGCCAGGGAGGTGGTCAGTGTCGTTCGAGTAAGCAATTCTTTAGCAGCCTCTCCATGTTTTATCTGAGGACGGATGAGGGCGAAATCATTAATAATATTTCTCAAGTCTTCCTGACACTTGAGACGAAAATCTCGCTCAGCAGTTATATCCTTGGAATTTCTCTCTGCATCCTCCAAACAACGTTTGCGTTCACCTCCAGCTCTCGAGAATGTCTGTCTGAATCAGCAATTCGGAGTCGACGTTCTTCGGCCAACTCTTTCGATAATTGCTCAACTTTCCTCTCGAACTCCAACTTACGTTCGGAATCAAACACTAATTGATTGGCGTTGTCATCTCTTGCGACTTCGGCATCTGCAACCTTCTTTAACAAATTAGCTTCAATACCTGCAAAAACAAAAAACAAGCACAACAGAAGGAGCTGAGATACCCGACTTTATATTTTAATAACACAACAAAAAAGGTTATCAGGGCAAGTATCCTACTTTCTTTAATAACCATATATTCAGTAACTTCATGTTGATTAGTAAAACGAGGTTGGGTAGCTCTCTTCCTAATGTCTTCAGTTGAGACCCACCCCAACTTGGCAAGCTCTAGTCGATATTCGTCTACCATCCAAGAAAGGTGGTCTTTCAAAGTTTTAGCCTTCGCAAGATCCTTGCTCACCTCATTACAGCCCCCCTTCAAACCATCATTCTCCGAAGCTAGCTCTTTATTGGCATTCTTCAAAGCTGCCACTTGAACTCTTAAATTCCTTATATCTTGCTCTAACTTCTCAATCACCACCCTGCCAGACGCACTAATCGATCTCTCCTTACGAGCAGAATCTCGCTCTTGTGTCAAGCGAGATACATCCAGCTGAAAATAGTGCATCTCTCGAGCACTCTTTTGATTTTTATTCTTTTCTTCCTCAAGTAAACGCTCAGTCTTTATCCTTTTTCTTTTTTCCTCAGTAAAGAGATTCTCAGCTTCCAGCATTTTTCTCTTATAGTAGTCTTGGTCATCCCAAGCCTTGTTCCTTTCTTTAACAAGCTTCTCTAATTCACTTCGATGGCTCCCATCACCCTCGCAGGCAGTATGGGTAGACTTACGACCTTCCTGGGAATAAGTGCCAAGAGCCAGTCTAGCTTCGCGGAGTTTTCTCTCCCCTTCTTATAACTCTCCTTTTTTTAGAGGACAACGGTAACAGGAATCTCCTCAGCACAAAAACTACGAATAATAGCACAATCACAAGAAAATAAATTCATACATGTTAGTTTCATCTTTTCACGTGCACTACGAGTCTTTTCTGCTGCAAGCTCTTCTTGCATGCGAAGAAACTTCCGTTCAAAAATACTCAGCTTCACCAGACAAGCCGAAGGAATAAGCCAAGAAGCCAGACATATGGTGGTCTCCCTAGTCAAACATACAAAAGTACGCCAACCTTTAGCTAAACTAAAAAACACGACAGCAAAAATCACGAAGAAAATCAACTTACCATCTGAAGCATAACCAGATTCTCCACGTAAGACAAAGGGGGAAGGCGAAGATCATACTCGACTCTGAGGAAGTCACCTCCAACCATATCACCAAACTTCTTGCAGAATTCCGGGTCAAGAGGATGGTGCAATGGATCAGAGGCATGAGACTTGAAGCGGGACGAAACTTCCATGGCAAACTCACTAGGATTGTGATTCTCTCGAAGCACTTCTTTAAACCTTTTGGAAATATATGGTTGGATGTGCTTGCCGGCAAAGCTTGGAGCAGGTGGAAATTTGGAACTATGTGGATAACTAAGAACCATATTCTTCGGAAGATCAGCGACGACAGACGGGCCATCCGTTCGAGAAAGCAGGACATCAACCATAGGGACGACTTTCCTCGAAGGAATAGCTGGAGCTTCGACTGAGGCATTGGTCGTCACAGTAGCAACAGCCATGGCAGAGGCAGTAGAAACTAAGGCAGGAGTGCTCGCGATAGGGTCACTCGACACAGTGGCAACAATCATGGCAGAGGCAGTGGAAGTCGAGGCAGGCATGCTCGATATAATGTCACTCGGCACAGTGGCAGCAGCCTTCTCGGAAGCACTAGTACGAGGTGGCATATCAACAGCCTCCGAAGGTGGCAACTTGTCAGAGAGATGTACCCTTGCCCTTTCTCCCAATGGCTTTGTAACTACTCTGTGCTGAGTCGATATAGCCGCCTTTGTAGACTTCTTACACACAACCTTCCTACGAGGCTTCACGACCTCTTCCTTCCTCTCCTCAAACTCAAACACCATTGAATCATCATCCAAACTTAAAGCCTTCACAAGTACAACATTGCCCTGTAAGAGAAGAACCGTCTTTCTCAGAAAACAAATAGAGGCAAGTATTCATACTCCAAAACAAAAACACATCTCAGGGCAATTAATATTTGTTACCTGATTCATAGTCTCCACCCCTGCACGGGGACGCTTTAAGTTTTTTGGAACATCCCCAGGAACACCTTTTCCCTTTCCTAAGACTCGACGAGAAAACTTTTTCTCCTCGTCAGAGAAATGAATAGTAAACAGGTGCAGAATCGGGAACTGGTGGCCTGCTTCGAACTGCGTCCGAGGAAAAAAGAGGCATGCATCTTTCCAGCCTCGGAGAATGGGGCCAGCTAGCGACACAGGCTCCGAGTACCAGTCCTTGTCCATCGAGTAATCTAGAGACCCTGGAATTATATTCGCCCTCCCTTTCACGGTTTTGAAGCAAACACCCCAAGGAGCTACCCCGTTATCTAATGTTAGAAAAGACTCGTAATGATGAAAGAATTTCTCGGCGGTAAAATAGAACTTCGCCGTGGAACCAACTTCGGAATTATCTTCGGAGCGGGCAATCCATTCATTGATTAGATGAATCGAACTACAAGTAAGTTGCATTATCCCACGAGGACTAGGTAAAGAACAGAGGATCTCACGGAATAAAGGGTTGGATGGCCGATAGAAATGAGGAATTAACCCAGCAGAAATCTGATGGAATGTAATTAAGAGCTTATCCTCGCCACACTTAAACTCTTCGACCAGTTCTGGAGTCATCCGGCCACCGGGAGAATCAACGGCCTTTATAACAAAAGAATCGGATTTAAAACCCAAATTCTTCATCATTGAGGTAAGAATATCGACTTTAGAAGGAGAAGCCATAAAAAGAAGCAAGAAGGAGGAAAGAAAGACCCGCCGGCACCGGAAGTTGCAGTGGTCAGAATGATTAAGGGACGGAAAGTTGATAGAAGAGGAAAAAGAGTAGTCTTTCAAGGGTAATAGGCAAAACAAAACAAGGGGTACCACCAGAAATCACCTAAGAAGCGCTCGATCAGAAGATAAAAATTTCAGGGTTTTCGAAAGAAAAACGCCGGAGATAAGGAAGAGGAGTGCGAAAAGGCTAAAGTTTTTTAGAGGGAGAAAATAAAACTTAAATAGTAGAGGGAAACCGGTGCTACCAGTTGGAAGGTCAAAAGGTAGCTAAAATCTCGGGAACATGCAGAACGTGTCATAAAACGTCACACCTGGCAACTAGTGGGGGAGGTGGCGAGAAGAGGATGACGAAGAAGAAATTTCCTTCCCAAGCATCTTCGATACATGGAAAGGAAAGAGGTAAACTGTAGAGGGTAAAATGCCATGAGGACACATGTCAACATCCACCTAAAGGGATCCCATAAGAGGCGATGCTCGAAATACTCAGGAACTCAAGAGAAGCGAACCGAACCTAAAGGAAGGTGACGAATGAATGTAATGCTCGTGATACCGGAGACTGGAAGAAAGACCGGCTAAACTCAAAGGAGAGTCCACGAATGGTAAAAGATCTTCGGGATGGCACCCCGAAGGCACCGACTTACTCGACAGACTCTGACACCTCCACGATTGTGTAGTTTGTCCTAATAGCTGTAATCCACTCTCAGCTCGACCTATATAAGGCGAGTTCGAGGTTCATTGTAAGGGTTGGAATTTTGGTGTAACCTTAAGGTGTGTGAGAAAGATTAGGTTAGTATCCCCTCAGGCCTCTAAGCATCATTTCCATGTACTCATATCCAAAGAAATCTTAGTTCCAGTTATACTTTATTTGTTATCATATTGATTATTAATGTTTGTCCATCTCGATATTGTTCTGATCTTCGTAGTAATCTCATCGGCATCGATTCATGCAACTAAAACTATTGTTGTTTTATGAGTATTCCTATATTTCTTGTTCCTTTGTCTATTTTATGACAAAAAGGGGGAGAAATCTTGTAGTAAGGGGGAGTAAAATCTTTCTATCTACTACGACAATTGTCTACGGCATTGTCATAGGGGGAGTAAAATCGATGTGCTTGTCATGTCAAAGCAAAAGTTAGTGTATTGAGTAAGGGGGAGAACATATCATATTGTGTAGTATCTTTAAGCATCGATGCAATATGCTTACAAGTTTTATATACTACTCAATTGCATAACAAACTCTTGTTGGACTTTGTCCTTCTAGAACCAAGATGCGTGGTGACTTTGGAGTTTGTTATCTCTACCTTGAATCTTCACTTGCAGGAACACTCTTATTTGAAGACGTTGAAGATTACAAGAAGATCAAGTACATTATGGTTAGGGCTAAAAGATTTTACTTTTTGAATCCATATGTAAGATTGGTTTTGTCACTAAAATTGACAAAGGGGGAGATTGTTAGAGCATTGCTCGGTTGAACCCGCTGATATTGTTATCTCAAGTCAGTTGTCAAGTTTAGTTGACAAAAACACAATCCTTGATAAGTTTACTCTACAACCTCGGACTAGGATAGTTTTAGGTAATCGAGACAAAGACTACTGAAGACGAAGACCGGAGCTTACTACTTGATAAATCATAACGTCCTCGCAAAAGGTTAGAAAGGTTTTTCCTTTCCATGTTTCGTATTTGCCATATCTATCATATCAATAGTCTATGATGTTGTTTATAAGATCCGAAGATATTCTAGGATTCTTCGCCTTTGCATTTGTCACATCCGTGATAATATGTATAGATAGAGTATGTTGAATTTTCACTTGAAATGACCACAACGGTGAACGCATACATGTGTTGCTTATGGCATTCCTGAGAACGAGCGGGTTTGTATGAACGCGTTCATGAACGCGTACATACGAGTTCACTGATTTCTCCTGAATTCTCCTGAACTCTAATTGACAGCTCTATGAACGCGTTCATGAACGCGTACATATTTCGGTCTAGACATGATTAGTTCTCGGACTCATCATTACTTGGCCCATGGAATTCAACTACTTAATCCAAGCGATGTTCAAACATGATTTGGACCAGAAGTCGCAAACCTTCAATCAAGGTTGAGTCCTCTTTAACTATTGGATTAGTCCAAAGTTAGAAGAAGATTGAGAATGGTTATTCAAGCTATGGACTTTCCTAGTTCCAGAACTTGCTTGAGCCCTACTCAAGGTTGCTTAACTTTCAAGCAAAGCCTCCCTTGATGATCACTATAAATAGATGACCTTCTGCAAGATACAATCTCAATCCTCTACACATCTGTGTATCCTTGCATAAAGGTTGGTCGTCATCTCGAAGTCCTTTTGGACTACAACTATTGAAAGACTTCACTTGAGGATCGTGAAGCACAGGGTGGAACTAAAATTCCTGATCCTGTATCTTGGGTCGATTGAATATTTTCAATCTTATCACGACCAAGATTTGATAGAAACTTCGTAAGGTAGATCTTGTATCATAAACCCTAGAAGTTCCGTAACGCAGATTCACGAACTAGGTTTAATACTAAGTTCGTCTAGCGTTAGGAGGTAAAGTTGTTTAGGCTAGATCAATAAGCCCTATTCAACAAAACAGATTTCCATTAACCTTGACTTTAAGTCTAAAGGAAATCACAATCGTATTCTCGTTTAATTACTTGAATACTTTTAGGCGTCCTGTTAGAGGTAGGGTAGCGCTAGTCTTCACGAAGGGAAGTGGAGCAACTCCTAGGCCTGTAAAGGACGTCAGCTAGGGGAATCAAGTACGTAGGTTTCTGCGGGAGCCAAGAAACGTAGGAGCACATTGGTAGATGAATTGCTTTTAGGTTTAATTCAGTCTCGATACATTCCAGTCCGAAGTCTGAGAGTAGGCTAGCGACTGTATTCGGTTAATACTGAGGGTGTTCACATCTGGACGAGGTCCCGGGGTTTTTCTGCTAGGTTTGCAGTTTCCTCGTTAACAAAATTCTGGTGTCTTGCATTACTTTTCCCTTCCGCATTATATTGTCTCTGATCTATATAATTGAAGTAATTGCAAGTTTGTTGATTCATAACCTTTGAGTGAATCCATCTTTGTTGAGATTTACAAGAACCACGTTCTTGTTAGGGTTCGGTTCTCCGAACTATACTCAGGTTGTTGTTTGAATATTGATTTGTGAGATCGTTCAAACAACCGTAATCATCTAGCTTCACGAAAACAAAAAGTTGTTGTTTGAATATTTGATTTATTTCTTGCAGGTACACTGTTCTTCACGGTCATATCATATTGTACTTCCTCCAGCTGATTGCTTGATTCCAACTGGGACGACAAAGTTTCTCTTTCGGGAGTTTTGGTTTTGAAACCTTGATCGATATCTCGAGGGGTTTATTACCAAGTAAACTTAAATATCCTCGCTCTTGGTGTAAAATGACTTCGGTGAAATATCTGTTAGTTACCAAGGTGTAGATATCGTCGAAATCCACGGGACGAAAACCCATTAAGATCTCTAAGCGTCTATAATGGAAATTACACTTGGAATTATTAATCGAAGCCGCCACCCAACTGAGGGAGTTGGGACCCAAATAAGGCACAAGTCTGACGGTTCGGGAATCAAGTTACGGGCCAGGAAGGTGTGAGGCACCTGGTCCGCCCAATCTAAAGATTGGCTTCTTCTTTGTAAATGGGATTTTGGGGTTTCAATTTATAAAAAAATATACATGAAAAATATCAATTTCACAGTGATGAAGTATGAGTTTGGGCTTTGGTCTTCTTGGCGACCCGATATCCAACATCAGCTCAAGTGTTCAGGGAAATACGCAAGTTGAGAGTTTTTAGGGATTTTATTCTATAAAGTTTTAGTCGGCTGTTTTGTATACATGCTTTTAGGATTTAGATAAGTTTATCATTCTGTTTAGGTTTATCTTGGCTTTACTTAGGTTTATCTTTGTTAGCTTTATCTTCAAGTTTTAAGTTGTATTTAAGGGGGTCGAATGATGTTTAGAAAGGGGTTTTTTGGATTAAAGAAAAGAAAAGTTTGAGAACTCGTTGAGTTTTTGTGTTCATGTCCTGTTTAATCCATATGCCTGCATCACACAGTTTCACAAAATTAACCTTAACTTGCAAAATTATCAAACGATCAGATTTCACAATAAAAAATAAAATAAAATAATAAGACTTCAAAAAAAAATTATTATAAAATAACAAAATTAACATTAGATCATCATATTTATTCAATCATAAATAATCAATATTCAATCAATCATTCAATAATAAAATCATTAATATAAAATCAATCATCAAAGTTTATTATCGCTCAATCAGTCATCAAGTCATATTATCCAAAATTACTACTAAATTATTATCACCAAAATTATTACTATCGAAAATTATTATGTAATAAAAAAAGAACTCACTTAAACTAATTTCCCAGTGCAGTATTATTTCTATGATCAATTAAGAACCATTCAAAACAAACTAATGAGACAAATAACCACCAAGTGCATACTTAATGAATAAAGGAATGCCTGCAAGTTTGAACACGTTAGAGATATGAAGACGCAATAATTTTACTCAAAATCCATTGTACGAGTCTAATAAGTATTTATCCCACTAAATAAATTGTATGAAGAGAATTAAATTAAAATATTTAATCGATGGAAAGTTAACTTGTTTTTGCAATGAAAATTACTCTGATGTTACTTAGAATGAAAACCAACAATAATACTTCCGCAAAATCGTATCGTACCTCTCCTGGAATTCTTCTCTAATTTTTTTGTTCAATTTTTTCTCCAGTTTTCTTAATCTTTTCGCCCCAAAACCCAAAAATTAGCTCCCCATTTATATTGTTTTTCAAATAACTAGGACCTTAGGATTAAATGATTTCCATCGAATGACTCACATTTCAAACCTAAATATGCTAACCAAATTAATCAAAATTCATTCGAATTAACATAGAAGATATGTTTTTGGGTATCTAATTCACCCAATCAGAACATTTTTTTCGCTTGGTATATTTTGTACACCACCACATTGACGAGCCACTCTCGTCGGATTGTAGAAAACATATCCGGTGGGGTAAAACAATGGGCCAAAATACCTTTGTAAGCGCCTACAAACACTCTTTCCTTCTTCTCTTCTTTTAATGTAAGGATCGAAGACAACTTTCTCGACAGGCAAGTTGTCCAATCGAGTCATAATATCAATCAAAGCTTGCTTTTGTTTCGAGGGTTTCCCGTTGTACATGTATTTGCTTCCTAGATAGTGAGGACCTTCACCCTTTCCCCAATCAGGGTTCTTCTGCACCCTTTCGGCAAACTCTGGGAAGTGCAAATATATGAACGCGTACAAGTGAAGCATGGGAGTATAAGATACTAAATATACTACCACAAATAGGATGACGACAACTGAATCTACTTGGATTACCAGAAGTAGAGACATATTCCCTCCAATTTGATCCTTCTCCGCCCTGGAAGATTTTCTCATCTCGTTCAACAAGAATGCAAGACAAGCAGTGCCCCATGAGATCCCATTCAACTTATCCAAGTCAGCCAAAAACTGCACATAGGTGGCATTCACCCGAGAACCAGATGTGTCGGGGAATATGACACTTCCCAAGATGTAGAGAATGTACGCAGTGGCTGTTGCAGTGACCCGGTTGTCGTCCAACTTACCCTCCTCATGAAGCTGCAGAGTCCCCTTGAATTGGTCCCTCAGAGATTTCAAATGGAATATCTTCTGCCTTTGGTTTCCAGACATCATCTCTGAATCAGTCTTCGCCTTGTCCCAACCCCATTTGGCTTCGGTAAAAGCATAAATAAGCTTCCAGTCAAGGTCATTGGCGAAGGAGGAGTCCTCGTAGATGCCTTCCATATCCTTGAGGAAGTCCATGTCCTTGGTAAAGTCGATGCTTCTAACTGATTTTCCTTCAATGCTTAGACCTGTAATCTCATGAGCATCATCCGGAGTGATAGTCTTCTCGCCAAAAATGAAGTGCATAGAATCCGTCTCCGCATAATACCTCTCGACGAAGGCAGAAACAAGTGGTTTGTCACATCCAATTTGGGAATTGGCAGTTGCAGGATACAACCCCGACTTCTTGACGATATCGACTACTTGAGGGGCTTCACCGCTAGCTAACCAATCCTCCAATGCTTTTGGATCCTCAGGGCGTGCACCTTCCCTTTCCAAGGGCCATTCACGCATTTTACCCGCCTCCGATTGGTATATGAGAAGACGTGTTGCATTTTCGTGGTCCTACAAAACATATCGATGTTTTGTAACATGAAAAGGAGTTACCGTGGACGAATAAATGAAGAAAAAACTAACTACATATAAAGGTTTGAGATACTTACAATGGTGCTGTAGACGATATTGGCCCAACTCCCCACATAGCTCCATAAGACAAACCCTCGATCCTTAGGCAATCCGAGCTCCTCGTCGTCAAACATATGCTCTTTGGGTGGCATGTAACTCCTCGTCGGTTTCTTAGCCTTCTTTTCTTGTGCACCCTCTTGCTGTATTGGTTGTTGAGGTTGTACAATTTGAAGCGGTAGAACTACCTCATATTCTCTTACAACATTCTCTCCTTCACCCTCTGGTTGTGGTTGATTCTCGGGAACTTCCACCACCGGTACGACAACCAATGCTTCACCCACCGGTTGTTATGGAACTACTTTTTCTTTAGCAACTTGTTCTTCTTGTACACCAACTTCAGATGGTGTTGTTTCAGGGATTGGTTCATCGACATTAAGCTTTCTAGCAGCTTTACGACTGGCCGCACTCAAAGTTGGACCACCCTCTCGACGGGGAACCAGACTAACAGGTTTGGCGGCAGGATCTACAACATGATCTTGTCTCTTCTTTTTTACATTTTCCTTCTTCTTAGCCTGAGGTGTGCTGGCCTTCATATTCTCCTTATAACACAAAACAAGAAACAAACTAACAGCTACACAGAAAACAATCGGCTCAAATAATACAAAAGATAAACCGATTGTCAACATAAAAAAAACAACGGTGGACACTTAGTGAAAAAATAAACTGATTATAGTTTATGGCTCAAAACAATTGGCTTTCCTTTATGTTTATAACCAACGATTAAGGAGTCACAGGAAAATCAAGATTTATCTACTAACTTAATCGGCACACAAAATCTAAAACATAAAACGATTATAAAAGGAAGAAATAAACGGTGAACATAATTATGAACATAAACCGATTAAAAATTCTGGCTCAAAACAATCGGTTTATTTACATGGATACAATCAACAATTAAGGCTAAGAAACTTTGGGAATTTTTAGAGTTTTCACTTAACATAATCGACTTAAATAAGACAACATATATAACGATGGAAAAAATGCTCTCGGTTTACTAAACACAAAATATAAAACGATTGTCGTGAGACAAGTTCAGAATTCGTTCGTTGATTATTCATATGAACTTGCAACGATTGTGCCCTAGAATTCGAAAAGGAAAATTTCAGAATTTTAGAGGGAAAGATAATCAGTTTATATGCAATTCAATATAGAACGACTAAAAATAATCGGTTTAAAATCATACATACATATAACGATTGTTGTTTCATTGTAGTTTCAGAAGATGAACACGATGAACAATCGTTGTATATTAGACTAACATAGAACGATTCACGGAAACAGTTGCGAACTGTCGGGTTATAAATTTTCAATTTTGAGTGAAAAATCAACCAAAACTTAAACGGGTTAGTTGAAATACCTCATTCTCATCACAATATCTTGTTTCTGCTTCTCTTTAAGAGCTTCTTTCTCTTCTTTTCGAGCTTTCTTCGTAATTGGCGTCGACGACGAAACTTCGTAAACTTTTTCTATATTGATTCATGATTCTTTGTATGTTCTAGGATTCGGTCCTTTGTTCTTCTCTCTATCCATCGCGTTTTATAGAAATTAATCGCAATTTTTTTTTTTTAAATCGTCGATTAATTGACGACGTTTTGGCTTTGAAAATGAAGCAGAAGAAGAAGAGGAATAAGAGATAATCGGTTGATGTGGTTTAGAGAAATGAAATTTGGTTAAATTTTGGATTTTAATTAGAGAAGTTACGGTGGGGACATTTGGATATTTTCACCACTTTTTAGTTATCCCATAACCACATCTGATGGATGGACTTAAAATTCCATGGGGCCAAATACTCCCCTACCAAATTTAGCCAGGTTTTTATATAAATAAAATGCTACAACACACATAATTTACGCTCATCTTCCCAAATGAATGTTACAAACAAACCTATAACTATTTTAAACTGTTTTTCACTAAAATGCAGCCCATGTGCACCCTTACTTGTGAAATGAATGAATAAATGAGAATATACAAATTCCAAAATAGTGGACTCCCTTCAGTGTTCCGCGTCCGTGAAAGGTTGTCACAACACAACTAGCCAACTGGAACCTTAACTGGATAACGATCCATCGAGTCAGCCCATGGATTGGTTTTACACTCGCCGACAGGAATCGCTCTAAGGGCTCTCCAGACAGCACTATTACATTTAAAGCCTGAACCAAAAGCGATTTGCCAAACCCGGTCACCACACGATACCCGTCCTTTTGCCTCAGTATAAGCTAACTCGTACCACAGTGAACTGCTTGATGTATTTCCGAATCGGTGTAATGTCATTCTTGATGGTTCCATGTGCCAATTGCTAAGTTGCAAATTCTTTTCTAACTCGTCTAGTACAGCTCTACCACCTGCATTTCATTCAATCAGACAGTGTTTTTTTTTTGGGGGGGGGGGGAAATTGATCAGACAGTGTTAACGTGAATGCATGTGTGATGTTATAACTTAATACTAATATTTGCCTTTCAGGTGTCAAAGAATATAAAATAAAATTTGGGACAGATAGAAAGCCTTACCAGCATGAATACAGAAATGCTCGAAAGCCGTCTTGAAATCAGGAATATAAGGTTTAACTTTCGCCTTCATAACTTTTCGTCTCACCAAAGAAACGAAGAACATAAACTGTTCCGTCAAGGGTAAAACTAAAGGCCCCAGAGTAGTAATATTTGTCTTGAGAGCATCACCAGCAACGGCCATTAATTCTCTAGCAAGAGATACACCAATACTTCCCTTTTCATCTTCTCTTTGATAAACACAATTATAACTATTATCATCAGCACCTTTATGAGTTCGAACCGTATGAACCAGCTCATATTTGGACTTTGCTCGATCACGGTTCATATTCGATAGTAGAACAGCTGCACCGCCCATTCTGAATATACAGTTACACAACAGCATTGATTTGTCTTCTCCAAAATACCAATTTAACGTAATATTTTCCATACTAACAACAACCGCGTAAGTATTCGGATTCGACTTCAATAAATCCTTAGCGAGATCTATGGATATTAAGCCTGCACTACAACCCATTCCACCGAGATTAAAACTTTTGATGTCTGTTCTCATTTTATAATGGTTGACAATCATTGATGAAAGAGAAGGAGTTGGACAAAATAGACTGCAATTCACTATAAGGATACCGACTTGACTCGGATGAATACCGGTTTTCTCGAAAAGAGTATCTAATGAACCAAACATGACCATTTCAGCTTCAGCTCTCGCTTCTTTCATGCACAAATTTGGAGGTCTTGAAGTAATGGCACTTGGTATATATGTTTCCTCACCCAAACCAGAGCGGGTCGATATCCGTTTCTGAAACTGAATAGTTTGTTCCCCGAATGACCCATGATCTTCTATCATTTTAATGAAGGAGTCATTTGTAGATTTCAAATTATCATCTGGTTTGAAACAAGAGAAATCGACCAAGTAAACCGGTCTGGGTCGCTTAACCCAATAAAGAGTTAAGAGAAACAGTAAGAATGTAAAGCCAGTTAACCCAGTAGCCATGTCGAGTTGAGCAGCTCGACTCGTCCATAAATCAGAAACATGATCCAGTCTTATACCAGTGAGTTGAATCGTTGTAGCTATAAAGAGAGGTATGACCACAAACCATCTAAGAACTGTTGCATAATCACATGCTAATTTGTAACCTAACTTGACATATTTTAGCTTCACTGACTGTAGAAAATCAGGTAAACTTTTCTTGATTTTGATAACAATTGATGTTGATGATGATGAATCTTTAAAATCCACTTCAGCTGTTAATCTTTCTTTATCCATCTCTATACTACTACTCTCCATATACAATCTTCTTCGTTTTTTTTTTTTTTTTTAGTCTCTCTCTCTAGAATCTGATTCTATTTTCCTCCCTTCCCTTGTTGGTTTTTTATTTTGGTTTTGGTTTTGGTTTTGGTTTTGGATGGTTCGGACTGAATATGAAAAATGGGATTGATATCTATATAAAGATTAATGAGTAATGATTTTAAAATGAGAGGTTAAATTCAAAACGATCATGAGTTGGTTGGGTGTGAACATATAAGTAGAAGTTAATGCATTCAAAACAAGAAATGTGGAGAGACAGAGAAGGGTGTATTCATTGGTATTGTAGCTCAACCACCAAAGAAAATCTTAAAGATGATCAGTTCTCTCTCTTTCTCTGTAGCTTTGATTGTCTCAAGTTGTTGTATAGTTTGTTGACATGGGTTGCCTACTTTGAAGATAGAGAGAGAGGGGGGGGGAGAAATAAAAACACCTTCACGCAATAAACACAGGGATAGTCAAAATAAGCAAGTAAAGTACCTGTACAGCAGCTCTAGACCTTCCCCAACCAGATGTTCGGAGCCCTTTGGTGTAGAGCGTTTTAGGGTAGAGCGTTTGTAGAGCGTGAGGTGGCACCACCCACCACCATCAGATATGCAGGAGGGTCCATCATTAGCGTTTTTTCTCTCTTACAATTCTATCTCCCTCTCTCACGCTCTACAAACGCTCTACCGAAAACGCTCTACATCTAGCGTTTTCGATGTTAATAATCCCTTTCTTCATTTCAAACCATATGTGACATGAAGTGTCGCTAATAAATATTAGCTATCCCGTTCTTTTATATTGGTGTCTATCACACCATCAAACTCTTCAGCTGTCACTTCCCAGCAGATCCTGTTGTTTATATTAAGGGGCGGGTTCGGTTGACAATAGAAATCTGCCCAAAGTATTCACAAAGAAGTGAGCCTTAAGATGTCTCAATCTTAACGGTTTATAATTGATCACCATCTGTTTGGTTTATCGGGTAAACCCGGTTGTCATAAACTTTTTGACTTTTTACACAGAACCTTTCTCCTCATTTACCAAAGCTCCAAAACCTCTCTCTTCTTCTTCGATCATTTTTGCTTCGAATGAAATTGGATCCTTCTCTAGCCAATGAAGATGTTAATGGGTGTGTCAACTCGAAAAAAAATGTTAATGGGTGTTGAAAGGATTTATACTTTTTGTCTCTTAACTTTTCTTTTACTCGATATTTTTTTTAACAGGAAAAATGGAGCTTTATTGATTGATAGAAGCCTGAACTTGTGTTTGTTCAGTTAGAACCTGTCTGGTAATACAATTACGTAGGGAATTAAACCAAAAACCAGTGAGTTTTTCAACTCTAGCTGTTTTAGACAAGATGTCCGCTACCTTATTTCTCTCTTTTGGAACATAATAACATTTCCAAAACTTAAAATTACTGAAAATAGAACTAATCTCTGAAATGTAATGATGCAATCTCCAGGATATGTTAAGCTTTCCTCTAGTGACCGCATTGACTATCAATTGCGAATCCAGCTCGAAGTTAACATTTTCTAGCTTTAGCTCCATTGCCCATCGCACTGCCTCTCCAAGTGCTAAACATTATGCTTGCTATGAACTCCAGGAATCTTCAACGTGTGTGCATCTAGCTGCTTTTGATTCACCTGCACAATTACGAATGATTAGACCAGTACCACCTGTTTTAGTATCCTTGTGAAAATAACCATCACAGTTAATAGTGAGGAAATCAGTAGATGGTGGTAACCATATGATGCTGGTCCTATCAATTCTAGGAGTTATATGAGAAGAGAGTGAGTTCCTAGCAGTGCTAGTATGACCATCATTAATGAGAGGACTGGATCATCTTTGTACGTAGGATAAAACTATGGACTTCAATCTTCTGCCCCTGAAATACCACTTTGCATCTCTCACCCCAAATGCACCAAGCTGTCACAGCTCGTTTAATGAATGCTGATTCTGATAATAAGCCCATACTTAGCTCATCAAACCAGCTTAAAACCCAAATATTGAAGGACGAAATATTGCCAGTATGCATGTTAGCCAGGGACATCCAAGCTGCTCTTGCAAAGTCACAATGCAGTAAAGGATGTTCATCTGTTTCTTGGTTAGTTGAACGCATAGGACAAGTTCTGATAATATCCTTCATAGCCCTCGACAAACGCATTCTTGTTGATACTGAATTGAATAGAGCTCTCCAAATGAAATGCTGTACTCTTAGGATTACTGGAAGCTTCCATAATCTTTTCCAGACAACTTGCATGCTGCTAGAATGTAACAGTTGGCCCGAGTACTTTTCATAATACATTTTTGTGTATGCAGATTTCACTGTATATATGATGTTCTTCTCAAGTTTCCATACCAATTTGTCCGACTCATTGGGGTGAATGGTGATCTTACTTATAAGGTTAACATCTCATGGATTGAATAAAAATCTCAGTACTTCAGTATCCCATTCTTTTCCATTTGCTTTGAAGAGCTTATTAACTGAGTTGAACTGACATGATGCATCCATACTAACCTTTGGGACTGGTGGATCTTCTATCTTTGGGATCCATTTATCAAACCATGTCTTTATATGTTGACCATTACCCACTTGCCAGACACTATTAGTTTTAACAAATTGTAGTTCCAGAGATGATGTTTTCGCAGCTCTATGAAGAATCATTCTTCTCCCCATGATTAAATGAATCCCCACAAGACAGATATTTAGCCTTAAGATCTTTGACCCATAGATCATTTGGTCGAGTATATAGTATCCATTGCAGACTTGGATAACAAAGCTCTATTAAACAAAGACAAATCTCTCAACCCCAGTCCTCCATCTAATTTATGCAGACACGCTTTCTTCCAAGGAAACAGATGAACACCCCTGTTGTTCTTTTTGTTCTTTAAAAAACTGGATTGAGCTGAGTTCATGCCGACAATGGTATCTTCTGGAAGTTTGAATGATGTCATATGATGTATTGGGATCGCATTAGTGACATGCTTAACTAAGACTGTTCTGACAGCATCAGTGAGGTTTTTACCTCTCCAAGCATCCATATTTTTTGACATCTTACAATAAGATTAGAGAAAGGTATTTTCTTGTACTTACCAATGAAAAATGGTAAGCCTAAGTACT
>JAJJMA010222897.1:0-17829 GCA_023529015.1 Papaver nudicaule
ATTATGCGTATAATATTGTTAAATTAGATATTTAGTTGGTACTTGGACCGTTGGTGTGGGTTTACAGATCTAGTATTACTTAATATTGGAGGTACTAGTATAACATAAGGTACCAATTTCATGACCGTATGGCCAGATTTGCAGCTCTCTATTCGATTCAACGGAATCGATGAAGAATGCTCTCGATTGACTTACCGTGAGATTCAAAACATTTATGTTTAACTGCTGACATGTTAGAAACTACTAGCACGTGGTTCGTGTATTTTGCTAATGATATATTTTTCTTATAATTTTTAACTTACCAAAACATGTTGCCGTGTTAGTGGAGATTCCCGAGGTTAATTTTGCTCCATCATCCCTTTTTCATGGTTTATCGTTTGCATCTTATTTACATGCTTATAATTTTTACCGTCAGTTGAATCCAAAACTTTCCATATCCCTAGACCTGGTTTAATCGCTTATCCAACTAATCATTTTTCAACCCCAGGGACATACAGATGGTCATATGGCTTTGCTTCATGTTAGAACAAACTCATTGATTGTGGGGGATCACTGTGTCGGGTAAGGTTTTTGTTAAGAAATAAAAATTGCATATTAAGCAGCAGTTTGTGAATGCTAGTTCGAATGAAACACAAATCTATGCAGTCATCATTTAGTTACCACCTTGTGCCCACACTGTTTCACAATATCATAATACTTCATTCTGAATATAAAATTCTGCAGAAATGCAGCTAGTTGTGTGGAAACAGAGAGAGAGTGAATGAAAGAGTGTAAAAAAACCACCAATAGGACAGATTTCCGCATATACATATATATGCACAGTTACAACAAAAACCACTTTAGGGTTACGTAAATTATCTGGTTACCATTCCTAACACTAACAACAACTGTACAGTACAATCTTACCATGCTACTCATTTCTAACACTCTCCCTTAAGCAGGTGTATAGAATGGTCGACTTGGAACCCTTATTGTCAGATTGTCTGCAATCTGGTTTTCAGTTCTTACTAACGGAGTGTTGATAATCCCTTCATTCAGCTTCTCTTTGATGAAATGTATATCCACCTCCACATGCTTGGTTCCATCATTTTGGACTGGATTATGAGCAATGCTTATAGGCTATAGCAGCTTTGTTGTCACAATATAACTCTGTACGACCTGTAGTGTTGAATCCAGTCTCCCTCAAACAATATTCATAACCAGAATAACTCACAGATTCCTTGAGCCATAGCTCTAAGTTCCGCTTCTGCACTACACCTAGGTACCACTGATTGTTTCTTGCTGCGCTAAGTTACGAAGTTCCCCTCCACAGATGAGCAATAGCCGAAGGTAGACCAGCGATCAATCACCGAACTTGCCCAATCAGCATCAGTGTATGCCTTAACTTCCACATGACCATTTTTCGAGAACAACAATCCTTTGTTGTATAGACTTTAGCTAGGGAAGTGTTTGATACACTGCATCTATATGTATCTCGCATGGAGCATGCATAAACCAACTTACCACACTAACAGGGTATGCACTATCCTTTGATACCTTTCTTTGTCAACCGGTATGCCATCGGTATCTTAACAGGTGTGTCTGATCAATTCTGGACCCCAATATGATAGATAGAAAATTGTTACACAAACAAAATAAAAAAAAACAATCAGATTGCAAGAGAAACTTTGACTTTATTGTTTAGGTGATAGAGTTTACAACGTTTTACTTCAAGGTTTTCTCTGCCCTAAGAGTTGTATCTTTCTTCTTGGTTTTCTTTAGAACTCTTTTACCAATATTCTTTCTAAGTCTTCTTTTTTTTTTATGCCTATAGGTACTCATCTGTCCTTCTTTATAGGTTAGAGCTACTTCTATATACTAGTCAATGTAGGAATTAAAGCTCTCCTATGTTTGTAATCTTCTAAAATAGGCCTCCTATGACATCTTTCTAGGATTCTAGGACTAGGAAACTGCTTCTAGAACTACTAGGAAAGGAATTCTTTGGTTTGTAAACCTAGGTATAGGATATCTGAATGTGTCGATAGGCTTATACCTAAGAACTATTAGGAAATGAATTCTTTGGTTTGTAAGTCTAGGTATAGGATATTTCGATAGGCATATACCTAAAAACAGATCAGATCTCCCTATTAAGGAAAACATTCTTTACATCATTGGATGGTCAGTAGAATAACCATATCGAGTTGGAGGTGTACGATTACAAGTAGGATATCCAGAAGAAATAGCCTCGTCCACATCATTTGTGGACACATCAACTAAAATTATTGAAATATCATTGTCATCAGTAATCATAGGTGTTTCAACGGGAACTGTAGAAAATTGTAGTTCAGTACCTGTCACATGAGTAGATATTTGACGAGGCAGGGAAAGAGAGGTGTCATCTCTTCGTTTGTGAACTTGAAGCCGAGGAGTCATGTCCAGTGGAGCAGCATCACTTTTCTTACACATGCTAGGTACCGAATATAAGTCATTCCAAGGATGATCTTCAACATATGCACTCTTGCCCCTGAAGAAAAGCCTCTTCCTTTGAGAAGTACGATTTTATCTTCGCAAATCACATCCACAAAGACCTTTCTCATAGGAGGGTGACAACACTTGTAGGCTTTTTAAGTTGTCGAATATCCCAAGAAAACACACTTAAGAGCTCGAGGATCTAATTTGCTCCTACCTTGTTTATGGACATGAACATAGCAAACACACCCAAATATTTTTGGTGGAGTACGTACAAGAGGATCACATCAAAGACCAAGAGAAAGCACACCAATAGGTGTTTGAATTTGAGAAGTCGAGAAGTCATCTTGTTGATCAAATATGTTGCAGTAAGGATAATGTCACCCCAATACAATGTCGTCACATTTGTAGGAACAACAAGCATCTAGCAACTTCTAACAAATAGGGATTTTTACGCTCAACAACTATTACTAATGAGTATCAGTACAAAAGGTTTGGTAGACGATCCCATGTTTTAAGAACTAAGAAGAAAGACATTGTTTTAGGTGTTTACCACCTCGATCAGATCTTGACACTTGAATTTTTGTGTTAAATTTGGTATGGAAAAATTTATAAAAAATCTTGAAAACAGATTTGCTTTTTCATGGATTTGTTGGGGGCTGTGGTGTTTAAATAAGAAAACTAAATCGTGTCATTGTGAAGTAATTCGAACTGCCCCTTAATCCTATTTTTTTCTAATGAAAAAACAGCCCCTTCTTCCTCAATTAGCATTATCATCATCAATCGTCTTCGTCAAGTCTCCATCATCAATCACCACTATCGTCTTTTCTATCAGCATCCTCTCATATTCAAAAGAAACATCCATAATTACCAAGTTCACTAACCACATAGTCTTAATCACCCATATTAACAATCTCAGCACTACTAGATCTCTACTCCATCCAAGATTTTCTAAAAACCCAAAAATTAAGGAATAAGAAAAAAATGGAAACTTTACGATGAAAAATCGTTACGGCCGATGATCAAAACTATGACAATTTTGGATGATTAAAAACAATCGTCAAGGTTTCGATTATCGACCGTGACGATTTTTCATGGTTTTTTCAAGAATTTTGGACCAAAATTTTCATAAATATGAATCAGAGTCGTTGTCCTATGACAATTTTTGGTTACTGAACTCGCAACATCCTTAAACTTTTTAAACGTGGCTTGTTGCAAACCTAGTATGCAACACTATAACCGTTGCAAAAAGTTGTCATTAAATACTTATAAGTGTTGCAAATTTCGTAGCCTAAACTCGTCATGGTCGACAATCAAAATCATGACGACTGTAATTGCATAAAATACATCCTGCAATTACACCCATTGATCTACTTATTCCTAGATCTAGATTCACACACACATATGGATGAACATGAGAGTAAAGCACACAAGAGACGTTTTTAACGTGTTCGGAGCTTATCTAGCTTCCTACCTCACGGATTTATTAGTAGAGATATTTGATAATCATACATAAGTTTTCTTGGTGTTCTTGAAGTGTTCTTGAGTAGGAGATGGTGGTGGAGAAGATAGAGTGGAGAGAGAAAAGGAGTAGAGTCCCCCCTTTTCTCTTAGGGTTACACGGTTTTTTATATGAGACTTACATTGGCGGAATTACCAACCTACCCTTAAAGGGAATCCTATGCTAGAATTCTTTTATGGTGTATCTTCTCCTAGGCGAGACTAAGTTACAACCGTCTTGACCTTGCGCCACGTAACGAATATACTCTAAAGACTTACAATAATAGTTTATTCTCTCGCCGACAAACAAGGTCGGCGAGTACTTAAATCCATCATCGAGCTAGTCTTCTTCCAGATAAGGATTGCTGACGCGGATCCCACTGAGTCAACGAGTCAACTCTGACAACCTGCCCATTCTGATATTCTCATAAATGCCTGACTACCGTACAGTTCTTTGCCGATGACGTGTCTTATACTCGCTGATCATAGCTCGCCCTTCAGTTCTTCGCTGGTGTAACCTCGGCGGCCCTATACGCTAACCTCTTTATACCTGATACTCGTCGTGGTCTTCCTTGATGATTCTGTACTTCTCGGAGATAGTCTTCTTACGCAGCTTCACCTTTAGGATGCTTTTATTTGTAGAAGGCACTTTCTACACTCACAACGACTCTTGTTCATTTTTTTGGAAATTTTGGTCCCAAATTATGGGGAAAAACTATGAAAAATCGTCATGGTATCGATCATCAACCATGACGACTATGGGTTTAGTTGAAGGAATTTTTTTTTTGGATTTCTTGGATTGTTTGGGTTTTTAGAAATCTTCGATGGAGTAAAGATTTGATAGTGATCAAT
Source organism: Papaver nudicaule (assembly GCA_023529015.1). Lineage (NCBI taxonomy): Eukaryota > Viridiplantae > Streptophyta > Magnoliopsida > Ranunculales > Papaveraceae > Papaver > Papaver nudicaule. The sequence continues at coordinate 4,801 of JAJJMA010222897.1, forward strand.
TTGTTAGTATGGATGAAGAAGACTGTGTTGTTAGTGAACTTGGTAATTTATTATGGATTGTTGTTTGGAATGAGAAGGATGATGATAATAGAGAAGATGATAGTGATGATTGATGATGGAGACTTGATGAAGATGATTGATGATGATAGTGAAGATTGGTGATGGGGTAATTAGGTTTTTTATGTTGGAAAACAATTATGTGACCCTTGTGCCACATTGTAAAATACGGTTACCAACTAGTGTCTCTTCACTTGCCTGATGTCTCTTCATTCAATAGTTGTCTCTTCATGAATAGGTGTCTTTAAACTGAATTCTCATGTCTGTTCACTCTTGATGGAAGAGTTATATAAGGAGATTTGTTAGGTCCCTACTCTCACTAAGAAAGACAATCTCTATCAGATTTTGTAACCATCAATACAGAGAGATATATGGTTTAGTAAGAGAGTAGAAGATCTTTGCAGTAATAGTGCTTCAATACTTCAATCATAGCATTCTTCTAACTACTGGAGCATTGGACTTCTTGCTTTCTACATTGCTTTCTTAAGATTAACCGTTATCAAATCGACGATGACCAGAGGTATGTGATTCTTGTTTAGTTCCGCTTAAAGAATTTCTAACATTTTAGGGTAAGGGCAATATAATAGTTCCATCACTTTTAGACACCCTATATAAATGGAAATTGGTTGGGACTAAATTTCAAAGCCCCCATTTAACCACTGTAGCCCCCAATGAATCCAGTTTTTTTTTTTTTTTAAATACGGAAGGAGTTTCATTAAGAACGGAAATTACTACATAGTTTCGGTATCAGTTGTTATAACATACCGACCAACTTGGCATATGCAAGAGCCATTGTTGAGGATTAGAAAGAGACAAGGCATTCTTAGCTAAAGAGTATGCATCACCATTGACGTAACTGCATTTCCAAAACCAAATGAATCCAACAGAAATGAGCAGTCTTTGACGATGTTTGAAGTAGTACATTTCGTTGCGCTAGCTTTCCCATTGATTGCATTGATTACCTTCTGACTATCTCCTTCAAAATGTGGATGCTCAATCCCTTGTTCTTTAGCCCACTATATAGTAAGAGTGCCCATACTTCTGCTTGTTCTGGGTTTACTACTGTTGCTAGGAGGTTTCTAGTTCCAATGCTTGTGCTTGCATCATCGCGCATAAATAGTTCAATTCCTGTTTGTCTATTATGCTTTGCATCAAAGTTCACTTTGATGTCTGGAGAAACTGGCTTATTTTAACTATGAGTACTGGCTTATTCCAAGTACGAGTATGATTATGGTTTCTAACTACAATAGTACAGGGAAACCAACTTACAGACAACAGTAGGTTCCTTGAGACAGCTCACAGATTCTTCAAGAAAACCGTAAGGATCTAATTCACAAATCTGAATAACAGATCTAAGCTATAGTAGATCTAAGTTGGGGTTTCTCTTCTCTTTTCGTTATCTCTAATACCACGTGCAAACAGGGAAAGAATAAATGAACTAGTGTAAAAAAAAAACACCCATAGGAGAGACTCCCTTTTATATATAGACAGTTACAATAAAACCCACTTTAGGACTACAATGAAAATAATTTCCAACAGGTCCAAGTATCAAAAACCCTGGTGCATCTGTTTTAGCCAGTAGACTCTGTCCTGCTTCTGTTTCTAAACAGAATCAAGAAGGTTAAAATATGTTGGAAAAGAGTTTTTATAGAACAGGAAAGTAACTAAAAAACACATGTAATGAGATTCATTTTTTGTATAATTTACAAATTGAGCTAGAATGGGGTAAGCTTTGCATTAGGTTTCTTTATCGGCATTGTGCAATGACTTATTACTTCTGTATTCAAATTGATTTGCTTGACCACTATATTCAGTCAAGGAAGTGCGATCCTGGACATTCAATCTGGTGGAAACATGAAGGCAAGGAAATTTTATCCCAGAATTTGCAGATTAGCGGAAGTTCTTTGTTGAGTAGAGAATTATGAAGAAATATTGAGATCAGATTTGATTCTTGAGCATCTGATGCATATGCAGGATTACTTTGAAACAAGTTACAAATTCTTGGAGCTCTCACCTCACGCTTTAATCCCAATGCATGGGAGAGTCAACCTATGGCCAAAGCACATGCTTTGTGGATATCTCAAGTATATACTAGAACTTTCGACATCGATTTACTTGTTCCTGTGGAGGAAGAGGAACTTACAGTATTGAATATTCTTATTTTCAGGAACAGAAGAAACAGGGAATTGTCCATTTTGAAAGCCATGGAAGGTGGAGCGGAGACATTGTTTGACATAGTCGCGAAGGTGTACTCTGATGTCGATCCCGGTTACTGGATTCCTGCATCATCTAATGTGCGGATTCACGTCGAGCATTTGGCTCAACAAGATAAGTTACCAAAGGTAACATTCTCATCATTTGTAATTGTAAACATGGTATAGCAACCTTAAATAAAATATCCTTAAGCGAGATGATAAATAAATGGGTGGGGATGTCTGGAAAGTCAAATTTTGGACATTGTTCCACCAAGTTTTCTTTTCAGCAGTTGGTATTTGGGAATGCATTTTGGGATTAAGTGTTTTACCGCCCACCATTACACTTCTTTGTCTGAATGTTGTCTTACCTTCCTTTTATAGAATGTTTGGAGGAATTTGGACACAAGTTTTTTTTTTTTCCGCATATAAGTTGAGACATTGATTACTTTTTTTCCCTCCATTGCCAACTCATAATAAGTCATGTCTTGCAACATTTTGTGCACGGGTTTGCTGCAGGGCTTCTTAGAAAGCTTCAATGACAGTAGTCATGCATTTACTGATAGACTGCGCATTCATCGTGAAACTCTAACAAGGAGAGTCGCTCTCTAGTAACCCAATGGTTACTTGATGTCGCCACGCCTGTAGGTTGAGATGAGTGTCTAATTTTTGTTAAGCCGGAGACTCCCTAGAGCCTCCCAGAATCCCGATATGTTGGATTGGGGATGCAATCTTGCCTATTAACTCATTTGTTCTGCATTTTGGTGGCAGGAATTTTCTGTGGAGAAATTCCAGTCAACTTGCCGTCTTCATTTTATACAGCGATGGATATGGATTTTCCTGAAAAGTGGTGCTTCTTTCCAGTATCAAAAGCAAGGCAAAGTTAAACTCCTTTTGGCTGCTGCTGTGGCGAGCTTTGCTATGTTGTATGTTGTCAAAGGTAAGATTGTGACCAAGTAATTGATCTGCGTACTGTTATGTTACTGTAATATGGAATTTCTTTATAAGGGTATATTTGTAGGGCAAATGTCAGGGTTTTGCGTAGATAATAAATAAAAATGATATCTTACATCTTAAGTATAGAATAAAGTGTAGTAAATAATAAAATAACACGAGCTAACAGACTAAGTCTTGGTAAACCAGTCGAGTTCATCGACTGTGGATGTTGACCAGTTAGGTTCAATCCAACTGCAATTTGAGTACATACTCTTTTAAGTTATAGAAGCCTTCTGCAGAATAACTGCCTGCATCAAGAGAGTAGCTTAAAGTCTCTTCGCCGCGCTGCGGATGAACACCGCATGCTTTCCTAAAAATCAATTTTAACATACAAGAAAAGCAATATTTTTCTACAAACCTTAAACAAACCGGCTGTTATAGGGGCCGGCAGAATTGTTAGAGAAGCCGGATAATGAGACAAAATAGGGTTGTCCAATAGCTTTTTCTCAAAACCCCTTATCGAACATATTATGTTAATTTCAAACTACCCTTACTTAATTATAACTAATCAAAATTAGTTATACTAAATCACCTATTTGAAATGAAATTTTTCCAGAAAGAATTTCGTCTGGAATTAACCTCCACAACCAAACTGAAACAAATTTTCGTCTAGATGTTTTTACAACCATCCAGACGAAAACAACCTATTTGAAGCCAAAAAAATTCCAGAGACATTTTCGTCTGGAAGTAACCAGCTTAATTCATTCGAAACTCATCTTGAAAAACAATCTATCTAACTCTATTTTCGTCTGGAATTGTACTAATTAACCTATCCGAAAAACAATGTAGCAAACTATGTTTTCGGCTAGATTTCTCACATTTAACACTGTTTTTGGCTACTTTCTTTGTGACACAATCTACACTACTCGATTTTCGTCTGCAAACTAGGCATGCAAAACTGTAAACAACCAGATGTAAAATCTGGAATGTAATTTTCGGTTGGATTTTTAGGGTTACATCCAACCGAAAATCAAACTGAACCCAATTTCTATAACATTCAATCGATCAATCAGCAACAAAAAACTCAATCACAAACAAATTCAAGCAATGGGTTTGTTAATTAGGTCTACTTGAGTCTCATATCCGGATCTATTTCATCAAGAGTCTCGGTTTCATCTCTTTCTTCACGTTCTTCATGTTCTTGGTCTCATCCTTAATTTAATAGGGTAATTTAGACTTTTCATTGTTTTTGGACACCCCTTATAACACCCCCTAGGATTGTAATATTGTTTTCCGGCTTCTCTAACAATTCTGTCGGCCCCTAAAACAGCCAGTTTAAACAAGTGAGACCATCCAACTTCTCATCCTTTTTTTTGAAGTTATATTGAAAGTTGGACCGAAGTCCACTACCTACATGCTCAGGTAGCTAGGCAAAGAAATAGAGAGAAATCCCCTCTCCACCCCGATGCAGATGAGTTTTGAATTCGGATCACTGGTGTCATCACCTAACAACTTTACCACTTTACTCACATCCCCAGTCTGCATAGTTTCCGCCATTTCCCACTGGCCCCCTGCCCACGTCGAGGTCTTCTCGACTGCATGAGGTAGAGAGTCATGGACGTCTCATTTTCTACCACATACCAAGTGAGTGTTTTTATCCATGTCTGTTCAAATTGGCTTGTTTCCTTTTTGTTTTTTCGAAGTGAGTTGGTGGTGTGTCTATTATTGTGCCATGGATCGGAAGAGCTGTTCAAGGATTCGGAATCCGTTTAGAGAAAGACTATATGTATGCCTACTGTAATCCAATAGGTCAAATCTCAAACATCTCTGGCCATTCGATCACTTACCTTGCTCTCCTTCTACCCTAGAAACATAGGGTTACCCTATAAATAAAAACTTATTCTCTTGTTGGATCTAAAAAATTGCCCAATTTCTTCCTGGCTGATGGGTTATGTTATGTGTTACCTCTCTTCACACTGCTACTTTCTCACCTCTGAAATCAACAAAAGAAAATGAAACTCTAATGTTGCGGACGATGATTCATCGACTCACACAATGATGTTTCCTCTCAGATACAAAGCTTCTTTTGCCATCTTCTTTCGTGCCAAAAGTTAGCCCTTAGAGAACTATCCTCTCCTCTTCCATTTTTATTTTGATCCATATGGTTTCATCATAGTTTTAATCGAGCTGTGAGTGGATTTAAGTACCTCCCTTTCTACAGGGAGCGTTTGTGAGGTGGTAATTGGTGTCAATGAACTGAAGATAGGGAGACATTTCAACTTTGTAAATCAAATACCGGATCAACCAGTAACGATGTCAAAGTCTTCATTTTTGTGATAGTTTTTCTTAGGATTTTTGGTGTAATTAGTTGGTACTATTTACTCAATTGTTTGATTCCAGAGTTTCTTCAAATTTTTGTAGTGCATATGAGCAAATTAATGTAGATCTGGCATATACTTTGAAAATCTTGAGCTTATTTGGTTTGCTGAATTTTTCGCAATTTCTTTTGTCAAGATTAACGCAATATGGCTTCTGTGAACTCAGTGGCATCAAAAACTTTTAACCAAGAATTGGTGAAGAAGATCCATCGATTATTATCCTACCTAAATTTGGCCCATTCGTTAGTATTTGGCCCCATGAAAAAATAATTCCGGCGGATATTATATAGCAAAATCGGAAAACCCCTTATAAAAGATGACGGTTTTACCCTTTCTCAATTAGTTGCTAATTAGTTGATTAGAGTTTAAACAAGATTAATTAGTCTTAATTCTCACATTAAAACAAGATTAAAAATGATCAAACATTATCAAACATGAGAATCACCCAAGTTTTTTTAACCAAAATCTTGAATCTAAACAACGCACAATCGGTCTATATATATAGCAACATAAGCCGAATATGCTTGGGTTCTCGAACAATCGGTAAATATTATTATCCAAATAAGCCGATTGTTGTTACCCAAATAAGCCGATTGTTGTTACCCCATCACCACCACCGTTACCTCCGCTCCTCCCACCATAAATTTCATTAATTTGTTTCCAGAATCGGTGTTTATTGGCCACCACATAAAACAATTGTTTTTCATTTTTAAAAAATAAGAACAATAATCGGTGGTTATCGGTCGGTATATATACCGATTATAAAGTAAAACCAGAATCGGTTTATATTTCACGACACCACGGCCGATTCTAGTCGAAAAAGATTATAAAAAGAAATAACCCGAAATCGGTACTTAATTTGTCGCACAATAACCGATTCATATATAATCGGCCTATATTGTAGGACAATAATAACGATTATTTTTTTGTAAAAAATGAAAAAATATAATCGGCATATATAATCATTTCTATCCACCGATTAATGACGGTCAAGTTAATTTACTTATTTTATAAAAAGCAAATCGGTACAAATGTAATTTTGCATCTACCGATTATAGCCTCTTTTAGAGACAGAAAAGCTGACCATATTATACACAACATCAGTTAACAATTGCATCAAGAACATTGGAATAAAGAAGTTGGATCAACCAATTCTTTGAAGGCGTAATGGTCTACACAGACAAAAGTATACAACAGATACAAATTCATCACCAACAGTGCCCTAAATCTCGATAAGAATCAAAGTAATTGGAAGAACCAACATCAATTCAGCTGATACCCAGTTCCTCGTTCTACACTTCTCAACACATAACTCATAGTTCTTCTCTTCAAACAGAACCGGAATTGCAGAATCTCCTCCCTTTGCTGTTAACATCATCTTATTTCCGTCTGAGAACCCAGCTGAAATTTAACCCAAAATCTGTACACAATCGAGCCAACTTTGTGAACCTAAACTCCTCTCAGACCTGCACCATAGTTACATAATTGTATTGTCTTAAAAACCCTCTATACTTCAGTCGTCAAACTCCACAAATCTGAGCTCAAACTTTCCGTGAATCAGCACCATAGCCTCATTGATATACCAGCTTCAAAACCCCCTTGTAGTTAAGTCATTTGTACTTTAAAAAACCCACAGAAAATCATCACAACAAACCCCTTGGCAATGACCAGAAATTAATTACACAAAAGATACAATTTGAACCCAATTCGTACTCAAACTCTCGCAATTTCTCCCTCTCTTTGTTGTCTTCAGTTTTTTCTCTTAACCTGTCATTTCCAACCTTCGAATCCATGGATACATCAGTTGTTTCACACTTCTACTTCTTGCCCATATCGACATCACCAATCATCAAAGAAGTACACAGAAACCCTCATTCTTTGGCTGAACTCAAACAATAACCACCACAAATTGTTGTTACCATCTCCTGCTCCATCTATACTTCAAATTCTTCTCACAAACTCTGGTAGAAACCTGTAGAGTTAAGCCATCAGAGACAGCGAGACAACAAAAGGTAGAGTTAAACTCACATTCGGCTTATTGGGACATCCATTGTTGAACTAGTGAGTCCTGCCCTCCTTCTCTGCCTCTCTCAGTAAAACAATTTCCTCTGTACTGCATCAACAAAATAATCTTTGTTTATGAGTTCATAGATCTGAAATGTCTCTTTCTTTTGATTGCAGATATTCAATTTTACACAGATCTGGAAACCCACAAATATTTGAATTATTCACCAAATCACATCAAAAACGTAATCATCACCATGAGATAATACACAATCAAAATTAGAAAATAACCATCAAAATCCAATCGATGGGTGTCGAGAAATGAGCAAGATATCATCAAATTACTAGTTCTTGTTCGCCTGAACCTAGTTTGATTCACCGTGAACACACTGTGGGTTAGAAAGTCCCCTGTAAATTCAACCACCACGGAAGGTAGACAATATTTGATCGACTGAGAGAGGGGTTCTGAATTGATAGGATATATACATCTGATTTACTGTAAATATGGTTAGATTTTTCATTTTTTTCTGCAATTGTTGGGGCGGTGGCAGTGCTGGCGATGGAGGTGGTTGCGGCACTGGAGTGGGAGGGGAAAGAAGAAGAGAAAATATGATCTTGTTTTGGTCGTGGTGTGGGTGGTTATAAATATGGAGTGAAATTAGGATTTGGAAATTTAGTCTTTGGTGGAAGGTTAGTCTAGTATTTTTACACACAATTTTGACACCCCATAACTTCATCTTTGGATGGTTTTAAAATTTCATGGGACCAACTTCAAACTTATGGGGCCAAATTTAATTAGGATTATTATACTGCTGAAAATAAATTTACATGGACATTATTTATGAAATGATTGCAGCAAAAAATTAAAATTTGGTTCAAGTAGCATAACTTCTTTTGATTGATAAATCTCCCACTATGTATGAAGATATTTTTCATCTTAACGTGTCAACCGATCAAAATACTATCTTAACGTGTGTCTAATCAAACCTTTCCTGATAATAAACATACATATTAAATTGTGGACATCCAACTCAAAACCAATTGGCAATGAGTGGAGTGGCTCATAGGATTATTAACCGCAGGATCTTAGAGTGCCCATACAATATGGGACTAATAATCTCAACAATACAACCTAAGCCGTTAGTTGGACATTGTATATGCTACTGCTAACTAACAACCAAACTAGTATGCCGATTGCCGACTCTTTAGTCTTTAATACATTCGTTGAACATTGCTGTGTAACTGTGTTGTTTTATCTTACCCCACACTCACACATCCACTAGGCAATTGATAAGCTTTTAGGGGCATCCACAAAGGCAGTAAAATAAAATGGTAAATAGATAATATTTTTTACCATTAAAAATGGTAATTTTGGGCCACAAATTGGGAAATTGCTATTTTATTTTTGAGTGGAATTTGGTAGACTGTTCGTGGTAGCCGGTAAAAGAAAGAGTTTAAAACCACGCACAAGTTTAGAACACAATGCGGTGTTTGTTCTAAGCTTATATCGGCGGGATTTGGGTTTGGGGTTCAGGGTTCAAACTTCAAAGAGATACTGAGGTGTTTTAAACAATTAAACTTCACCAAAATTGAAAAGAGATTCAAGGACCACGTGAATGCGTCGTGTTAAAAAGTTTCGAAATAGAGGTCTTCTTTTTCCTGGAATAGAGGTCATTCTTCTGATGTAACCTCCTTTCATAGTTCGGTTGAGGAGAATGGAAGTTTACTCATTCTGCTTCTTTTGCTCCTATAAGAGCAAGCACTATGGTGCTCTAAATGTGAGGAAATTTACCACAATATAGACAAGACATGAAGGGGAAAAAATCAAGTCATATGGTGCATCTCTACAAATACACGATTTCTCGGAAACCGCAAAAAGGTGAATGTGGTTTCTAAGTAGCCACATATTCCGAAATATCTCTAAAAACACAAAATAACAGTTTAAGGTTAGGTTTTTGTAATAAAAGAATTTATTTTATGCGGCTACTTAGAGACTGCAATGGCTTTTTAGAAACCGTGCGTCGTAGTTTCTTAGTAATCGGTGAATAAGGCATGTCTACAAGGGGGTACAAATCTGTACCCCTTTGTAAACATGGCTAACAGATTTCACCACATTGTGAGGAATTTCTCCACACTTGAGAATTTTTTAGCACGATAGTGCTTGCTCTAATGACTAATGTAGGAGCAACCAGCACTCTTCATATTCCTCTGTAACCTTGGTTTTGGGCAGGGACGGAGCTAGTAGTCTATTGGGTGGGTCCATGGCACCACCCAAATTTTGGAAAAATTTTCAAGAGTAGTCAGTAGTGTTTGATTTAGTGAGAAAAATTAGGTAAGTTAGCCATCAAAACAGGTATTGAAACAAATATTACTTCATCTAATAACAAATCAAAAAGGGAAAAATCAATAAAAATCTAAGTAAGTCTTTCCATTCCATTAGCTTTATTCTATTAATCTACTCCATATGATTCCATTTTCATTAGTTATTTAGGTTCCAAAAAATCATGTGGACTGTGCAGTTTTGTTAAAGTTTTCCTTTACCATAGAATCACAAACGGACACACGAATAATTATAGTTGTAATTTTTTTTTTAATGCAAACAGAAAAGCTTGAATTAATCTAATGCCCTCATCTAATAAAAATATTCATACTACACCAACTGAGTTAAATCATTTTCCAAAGTTATTTTTGAATTAGTGTCGTGACATTTAATAGTTTTTTTTTTCTTTTTTAAAACTAAATTATTAGTAATTCTTTTTACATCGTAATGTTTCTGCTACTGTGAATAATTGATTTTCTTAGCATACTAAATTCAATTATTTAATTCATTGTTTTCTTTTATTTTGTATGACGCAAATTAATATGACTGGCATACAAAAAAAAAAAAGGAAAAAAAAAAACTAGTTTAGGTAGAATTTTTTTTTTTAATAGAAAGCACCACCCAAGTAAAAATCCTGGCTCCGTCACTGGTTTTGGGCACAAGTTGCATACAAAAAAATATAAAAGGTTCCATTTCTAGGCCACTGTGCAAACATGATGATGATGGTGATCATTTCCGGGCCATTTTTGAAACATTGGGCTTCAACCAAAGTACCAAACACTACATCTACAGTCATATAGGTCAAATCCCAAACATCTCGTGGCCATTTAACTCTCTTTTATACCCTTAAAAAAATATACCAGGCTATTTTAAGGGTGAGGTCTTTTTTAATGAGGGCGAGGGCTAATCCAAAATGAAGTAATCTCAAAAACCCCTTATACACCATAATTAGGATTAGAGATAGTAATTAGGATTAGCAAATAAATTATTGATTATCAAAAATATTAGATTATTAATTAGCAAATCATCTTAACATTAGATAGTTAGCCATTATCACCACCACCACCTCCATTATCACCACCACCGTCTCCATTTCCACCACCACAGTCGCCTCCAATTCCACCCCGACCACCACCACCACCGCCTCCAATTCCACCCCGACCACCACCACCATTTGTGATTGTGGAAATGTTCAAACATTATCCTCAAAGCTCAAAACAGTTATGGGAAGACTAATTTGAATGTTAAATTCGTCGAAAATCAACTCAACCCAATTGCTTCGTACCCGGAATCGTCAAAGAAATGACATACAATTGTGACGATTCAAAAAACTCGTCAAGGTTATATGATGGTCTATGACGACCCTGCGTGTATTGATGAACAATCGTCAAGGTTTTTACAGTGCCATGACGATTTAGGAAGTGGATCCAATATGCCAGAAAATACTGCTTGCCAAATCGTCACACTATGTAATAAAATCTTGACGATTTAGCTTTGAGAAAAATCACCCCTCTGCCAAAAAAAAAAAACAAGTTAAATCGTCACCCTATGTGATAAAATCTTGACGATTTATCTTTGAGAAAAATCACCCCTCTCCAAGAAAACAAGTTCAATCGTCACACTACGTATTAAAATCCTGACGATTTAGCTTTGAGAAAAATTACCCCTCTGCCGAAAAAACAAGCTAAATCGTAATGGCTTTTGCTTAACTTACATGACGACTAAGTTTTATTATGCTCAAATCGTCGTGATTTACATCATGACCTTGACGAGTTTAGGTGTATTAACAGCTGAATCGTCGTGGTTTGAACATGAACCATGACGAATTTCTGTTTTTTTGTTGGGTTTCCAAACAATTTAGACATGTAAACTAACACAAATGAATCAAACAAAGTACGATTACCAAATTCTATCATATCAATTGTCAGCAACAAACCGTTAAAAAAAAACCATTGTCAACCTAGGAAACGAAAAATGTATCAAACACACCAAACCGACATAATATTCTTTCACCTACTAAAAACAAAGTGCGAAACGAAAAAAACTAAACCATATCATTGTTGCCCCCATCGGCTTCACCTTCACCACGCCCACGGCCACGCCCACGCCCACGACCACGACCTCGTTTAGAAGTTTCTCCTGTCTCTTGAGTCTCTTGAGTGTCACTGGTTTCAATATGACTCCTCTTCGTGTTGCGTCGTAATTCCTCGAACATGCGCTCCGCCTCAGGCATATGGATGTGCCTAAGGTGTTGATTATGCTGGTTCAGTTCAGCTTCGGTCAACCCCTTTCCTTTATCCGATCTCAAACACAACCAGTTGAGGACATCTTTCACCCGCTCCTTCTATTTTCATTAAAAAAAAAACATGAGTTAGATATTTGAGTAATCTAAGTGTGAATCTTAAATAACTAAATTGCAAAATATACACTTACGCATAACTTGTACAACGAAGAATCATCATGGACGGTATTACGCCCACGTCCACCACGGCCACGAGGGAGACTGACTTCCCCTTCCCCGCGTATCACTTTGGAATGCGTGAATTCAAGGTACCATTTCAGGTATCGTTTTGTGCTCTCATGTCCAAGCACCACCGGTTGCCACTGAAGATATCCGCCTATCAAATTATCCATTTGTGCGTTGCAATGTTTGTAAGAGGGATCTGGTTTGTAAACTACGTTAATACGCCCAATATTAGCACCTGATTTTTCACGATCCACTTTGAATTTCCCATCAGTTGGACGATCTTGAATATACCCGACTTGCCTCATTATTCTGCTCGGATCGTACATTGTATGCCCAAGGGGGTGCCACAAAGGACCATTGTACATACAAATTTGTTCTCTTGGTGCCATCTTTCCCTTATTCCTATGCTCCCTGTAGGGGTCAAAAACTACCTCTTGTGCCTCCATGTTGTCCAATCTTTGGCGAACGAAAAGGTACCAATTGTTCTTACCCTTCAGCTGACCCCCCTTGAAGATGTACCTCTTGCCTCTTGGTTGATCTGGTTCCCATTGGCCTTTCTTTTCCAGATCAATCCACCTATCATTTGCTGCCATCAGTTTTGGAAAGTGTTCATATATCCACACCTGTGAAGAACATCAACTACACATAAACAACAGTCCATATATATATATATAT
>JAJJMA010222907.1:0-12683 GCA_023529015.1 Papaver nudicaule
CAATTTCCTTCTTTATCCTTTTTCATATGATTGATTGGTATGCCTCCAGCAAAGAAAGCAACTGTTCAAGCAAGTTCAAAACCTAAAAAATAAATAAAACTTAACCTAAATGCTATTGTAACGCATGTATGACTAAATGAATGATTTGGTGTTGGTTTTCAAATTAATTGTTTGTAATGTGATGAATAAGTAGCCTTTGTTATTGGGTCGACATCGATTGTGTGTGTGTGTTTTTTTTTTTTCTTCAAATTCTATCACTCTCTTAATTCAGTAATTTTTGTTAAAAGATGAACTAGTCGTTCATAATTGAACGACTCAATTTGTATTTTGATTTGTTATATGAACAACGTATAGAAGACATAGTCGTTCAGTTTCTGACTACCATAAGAAAAATTATTGATTTTTAGGCGTTGCATCCTAGACGACCAGGAAAATGTTAGGTTATAGTCGTTGCATCTTGGACGACTACTGTGAGTTGTGGTCGTTGAATCTAGAACGACTATTGTGACCTGTAGTCGTTCAGTTTGCGACTACTAGTCCATGTTATGGTCGTCCAGATACTGAAGACCAGTTCGTCGAAAATTTAAGGGATTTTTTTAATAATCATAATCACTTACTTACCTCTAAACCTTCTTTGGCAAACTTTTTGTCAGTAGATTGACAACAATGTAATCTTCTTAGATGTGCAAATCATCTAAGGTTTGAGAATTTTGCATTAGGTTTTCAATTTCAATATTGAAATCTTCCATAATAATCTCTCGCGAATTAACCGCCGATTTATTCGTTGAATTTAATGGAAAACCCTACAAGAATACTAACTATAATTAAACATAACCTAACCTAGGGTTTTCAAACTTAATAGTTTTTTAATCAAAATAGAAGAGTAATCACTAATTATAGAAGAGGAAGAAGACAAATACTAGTCAAGTTAAGCCCTATTTACTGTTGTAGGTGGTAATTAGGAGAAGTTAAAATTGTAAAGAGATTACTTTTATCAATTGTGAGATGAAGTGGGAAATAATGAGAGTGTGGGTGGTAAATAGGTGAGACCTAAAAATATCGGTCAAACAAAGTTCAATTTTAAAAAAGGATTATTAATTAGTTAGAAAATTCATAATTTTATAAGTAAACTGGTTACTGGAAGGATCGACGTGGTTATAATGACACTATCTTTACGGTGTCACTTTTTTTCATATTTTTTTTTGAATTGTAAAGGTTATATTAAAGTTTTTATAAAGCTAAATTTTTTTTTATAAAATGAATATAGAGCTAACTTTTAGGTGACATAATTTTTTTTACAAAACTATGTTCCTACGAAAGAGTGTGTTTCGGGATATCGAACGTCACCATCTACCAGTTTTAATTTCATTTGTTAATTTTTAATGATAAATTTTTGAAGTGATAGATGGTGGTGTTGTACGTCTCTGAATGAACTCATTTTTTGTAGGAACATATAGCTCAATAAGAGAAGCATATCACCAAATTTAGCTTCAAACTCATTGATATTTTCAACGAGTAACAGAAAAAACAATCACGACGAATATATATGGATCATTGGTTCAATAAATGATAAGTAGTTAAGTACCTAATCCTATTACAAAATACTTTTATGAAGATTATATAAATTATTGAAGAAAAATAAATACGGCGGATACCATGTTCCATATGTATCCTAAAGATCGTACCAAGACCCGCAAAAGCCCCCGCACACCGAAGATGACCCAAGCCATCCCACTTAGCAACGTCAGTATAGAACGGAAGGCTCCACTTACGCTCTTTGAATATTCGTAGCGTATCAATGTAACCGACATAGTCGGATAGCGAATGTACAGTCCTCCGCCTCCTCACTAATATAACCGACATAGTCGGACATGCCCATCCTCCGCATCCGAAAGCACTATATATATGTAAATCAACTTAATAGTCTAGCTCAATAGTACTGGATCACTGGGGAACAGACCCCAGTGATCCTAGGGGATCCCAAGTTGTTCATATGAATACAATGAGAGATTCTATCTAGCCTTCCTTGCTTGTTTTAGTTACTTAGGTGTGCGTTTTAGTATCTCTAGAAATTACATTTTGGCGCCAGCACAAGAGGACGGCGAATTCCACAAAACCAAAAGCCACGAGTCTTAGAAGGTGAGGGTGAGAGTTGTTTCATAGAGCACAAATTTCGGTTTGCTTAGCTCCTTGAAAATTCAGTAGCTCACCAAGTTACTGAGGGAACCATCCTAGATATAAAAAGTAAGGGGAGGGTGAGAGATCTTCCATAGAGCACATACTTAGGTTTGCTTAGCTCCTTGAAAATCCAGTAGCTCACCAATAAGAAAGATACCAGATCTGGAAAACCAAGGGTGAGGAAGTTGTAGCACAAAATGTAAGAGCATGGCTCGGTCAACCTCAATAAGTGTTGGTATGTCAAGCTTAGTTGTCAAATTTATCGATCAAAACTCGACCGCTAAACAACACACATTAGGTAAAGTCATCATTGAGTTAGCTTTAGGTTGTGGAAGATTTTGGTAGGATTTAGAATCACTATTTGAAGAGTTGAAGAAGATTGAAGATTAAACGAAGACATCCGACTTCATCATTCAAGCGGTTAGTGAATCCAAATAACGCGATTCCATTATCTTTTACACTTGTGCTACGAAAGACATAAACATAACTCCTTGTTGAAAGCTTTACGTTATGACTTGATCACTTGTGATCAGTGTGTCTTAAGATATTGTTGTTGAAGTTATGACGTTCCATATTACTTAGAGCTTTCTTTTTTCTCCGTCTCTAAGTGATATAAGGTTTTTCCTAAAACCTTCGAGTGGATATAGCAGTTGTGATGTTGTCTCGGTAGTATTACGAGAATTAATCCATCACATTATTGTATTTCGACTTACCTAGTCTGACTCTGTCGGATTGAGTAGCGAGTACTTGTATGAGCTAAATGTAAGTGAGATCGTGACTCACACTTATGTTATGTAGACTTGATATACTGTTGTTCTGAGTTCGAATACTACGTCATGGTTTGGCTCTGATTACTGAAGTTCTGAATCATTTACTTGATTCTATATATGAACATCTTGTACGCCATATCATACTTCTAGATTTCGAAACCATATTCTTGATTATCTGGATTTTCAGAGTTCGAAACCTCAATGTAGGTTTTGGTAAAACTATACTTTGATTTCGAACCCATAATCTGGTTTTCGTATCCATAAGCTATTGGTCTGAAACTTAGTTATTGTGACCAATTAGAGAACATGAGTTCAAAATAATGTTTGATGGCTAACAGTGACTTGAGAATCAAGACCAATGTGCCTTGACCATGTGAGTTCTAAAAGGTCTAATAGACCCTAGGGTTTCCTAAAGGTTTATGTGAACCGGGAAATATAGCATGTGCGTGAAGGACAAAAAGGTGTGATGCTGAAACGTCTCTTGACCACATGGACTCTCAAGTTCGACACCAAACATTTGTGACGAGTCTAATATGTGTTTCTTGTTTCGAAACCTTAACCAAGGTTTGTTAAACATAATCTATAGTTCGAAACCTTGTGAACTAGTATGTTTGGTTAAGGTTTCGAAACAAGAAACACATATTGGAGTTATCACAAATGTTTGGTGTCGAAATTGAGAGTCCATGTGGTCAAGCACCGTTTCAGCATCACACCTTTTTAGCCTTGACGCACAGGTTATATTTCCCGGTTCACATAAACCTTTAGGAAACCCCAGGATCTTTTCGACCTTTTAGAACTCACATGGTCAAGATTCATCGATCTTGATTCTCAAGTCACTGTTAGCCAGCAAAAATATTTTCAAACTCATGTTATCTCATTGATCACAATATTTAAGTTTCGGACTGATGCCCCACGGATACGAAAACCAGATTATGGTTTCGAAATAAACGTTTAGTTTTACCAAAACCTACATTGAGGTTTCAAACATTGAAAATCCATAAGATGAGATAACAAGAATATGGTTTCGGAATCCACAAGTTTGATATGGCATACGAGATGTTCATATACATAATCAAGTAAATGATTCAGAACTTCAGTATTCAGAGCCAACCAAGACGTGGCATTCGATGTTTAGAACAGCAGTATATCGAATATACACAACATAAGTGTGAGTCACGATATCACTTACATTCAGCTCATATAAGTATTTGCTAATCAATCCGACAGAGTCAGACTAGGTAATTAGAGACACAATACCGTGATGGATTAAATCTCGTAGTACTACCGAGACAACATCACACTGCTATATCCAACTCGAAGGTTTTAGGAAAAACCTTATATTACTTAGAGACGGAGAAGAAAAGAAAGCTCTAAGCAATATTGGAACGTCATAACTTCAACACAAATATCGCAAGAGATAAAGTGGAGTTACATCTTAAGATACATTGATCACAAGTGATCAAGTCATAACGTAAAGCTCAAGTAGAAAGTTATGTGTTTGTCTTTTATAGCACAAGTGTAAAAGATAATGTATCGCGTTATTTAGATTCACTAACCTCTTGAATGATGAAGCTGGATGTCTTCGTTTGATCTTAAGTCTTCCTTCAACTCTTCAAGTAGTGATTCCAAATCCTACCAAAATCTTCCACAACCTAAAGTTATCTCACTCATGACTTTACCTTATGTGTGTTGTTTAGCGGTCGAGTTTTGATCACTAAATTTCACAACTAAGCTTGACATACCAAAACTTATTGAGGTTGACCGAGCCATGCTCTAACAATCTCCCCCTTTGTCAATTTTAGTGACAAAAACTCTTTACATAGATGAACGAGAAATTTCAAACCTATGGTCTACGCTTCGAGTTCTTCTACTTAGCTTGACAGCACACCAATAGTACCTGCAAAATATGTCAGTCTGCAAACAAGATATGTACTATTGAAAAAACACATGATAACCAATACACTTACTCCCCCTGAATGTAAGTTCGGATGTCTATCAAGTCCGACGTATTGTTATCAACTGTAGTACAACGCGAAATTCTACAGTTCTAGTAACATCTAGTGTTACTCCCCCTTAGTTAATGCTTTCATTCATTTTTCAATATACGCACATGCATTTTTCTCCCAATATGACATTTCTTACTCTCAAAGACCAAGCACTTAACGAGTCAAGCTATCAATATTTCTCCCCCTTTTTGTCAAAAAGAATTGACAAAGGGTCTCGAAAATATTAGGGTTCGAGATAAATGCTCAAGTTCAGAGAACTCGATTCAACATATAAGAATGATTGCATTCATAAGGGTCAGCATTTCGACAAGTCACACAAAAAATATATATAATAATCAGCACAAGTAACCTGTCAGGAAATATAAAAGATATAAACATATATGAGTTATATACCCTTGTTATGTTCTCACATAACAATTCAACAATCAGTAGAAAGTAACCTCTTGAATCACAAGGATTCAAGCCTAATTTCTAAGCTACAAGAGCAAAGAACCTGAAAAGAACAAATGTTATGTATTTTGATTAAAATTGGATTGGTTTCTCATTACAGACTTGGGGCTTATAAAGCCAGACAACCTTATCCACATAAATAATAACCACACCCACAAATAGGCTAAACAATGCCCAAGTACAAATAATAATAAAGACATATATAATAATAGATAAGGGCACCCCTCTCCTATATGGGGTACATGACATTCCACTCTCCTTGAAAACATCCTTGTCCTCAAGGATGAGAGTTAAATGAAGCTTCAAATGGAGAGTCGACGCCTGTTGCACATGGAGGAGCATGAAGAAGCCGGTGATAGAGAACTCTCTTCTAACAGGTGGGATACGTTTTCCCCTAGTACATGTGGGAAGCCCAGTATATTTGACTTCCCTGAATACCTTTACAAGGCCCATGCTCACTTGAATTTTAGGCCCAACAGCTAACACCTTCTCCATTTGCAGAAAAGGGTGTCTTTTCTTGGTTGTAGTTCTATCAGCAGACTCGATCAGTGATAATAATGTTGTTCCCAGATAAACAGGGGCCACACTGATAATGAAGTGTGATGTGTAATAAAACTTGGCATAAGTGACAATGGAAATCCTGAAAAGAAACATTTGGTCACCTTGTTTCGCCTTAGGGTCGTTTCTCTGAATTTCTGATAGGTTGCGAGTCGGAACTGGTGAAGCGGATGCGAGCTTGTTGAGGATTTGCTTGTAATCTGCAACCTTGCCTCGGAAATGTCTGCCTGAACAGTTTACCCTTCTTCTACTCCCTAAGCAAAACAACTTCAAAAACCACCTCAAGGAGTGTAATCCCAGAAAGTCAGGTAACACCAGCTTCTGATCCTTGCAAGTAAGCCGTACTATACCCTCCTGCCATGTGTGAAGCTGCTCGTGCCCTGGACAAATCAAGATCACTACAAACTCCAAGTTAACTACAGCAAGCAGGTGATCAGTTCTCCTTCCTCTTCTAGACAGAGCCTCAGCACTTGCTGCAACCTCCCCACTCAAGGAAAACAACTGCAATACAGCTGCGGTGTGGGGTACATCAGTGTTGAGATTATTCTCTGTTACCCTTTAAAGTTCACAATCTATACAGCCCTGATTCTCCTCCCTTTGGTGTGTCAAACCCCAAACATATATGTA
The DNA here is from genome assembly GCA_023529015.1 of Papaver nudicaule. Lineage (NCBI taxonomy): Eukaryota > Viridiplantae > Streptophyta > Magnoliopsida > Ranunculales > Papaveraceae > Papaver > Papaver nudicaule. The sequence continues at coordinate 6,590 of JAJJMA010222907.1, forward strand.
ATCCAGATGGGAGTATTGAGTGGAGATAATGAGAAGCTCGGGCAACATCCCACCTTCATGTCTTTCTACTTCCAGCTGAGAACCAGAATTTACTTCCCACCTTCTCCTCCTCTGAAACCTGGAAGTATTGTTGGTGTTGCCACCCACTGTTGGTAACACAATAGTCGCAGTGGAACTTATATCTGGCGGCTTGAACCTTCTCCTCATGTATGCTAGCCGCATAGTAAGAACACCCGACACTCCACACCCCTTGAAGAGATCCTTGTCCTCAAGGATAAGAAGGAAACTCGCTGCCACACCCCTTGAAACTGTAGCAGATGCCAAGAATTTGGTACTCACAGGATTAGGAGTGTCATCACTCTGAAATGGTTTCCTTAGCTGCACCAGGGTTTTCCTCCAGAGCTTCACATCATTGAGAAAGAATAAGGTACAGACTTCACATTCCATATCAACTGACCCTGTTGAAGCCAACTGAAATTCTCTTCTCACAAAACCCACACATGTCAACACATTTGCAAATAGGGGCATAGTGAACATGAGATGGATTCCCATCATCCTGTCAGAGAACTCGAATGGAAGATGCAAGGGAAAACTGTAGATAAACATCACTTGGCTGTAGCTTGAAGTATGGTTCTGTGTTAAGTAAGGTCTAGTAAAACCTTCATGTGAGTTCCAATTGGAGAAGAAACTGAATCTCCACTCCAAGGGCATTCCAAACAACATCACCGTCACCACTTGGTTGCAACAAGCATGATGATACAAAGCAGGGTTTGGTGTATACAAACAACTCCACTGGGACTGCAGTACTGACTGTGTAGCTTTCTTTTGAATTCTAAATCTGCCATAAACTGTAGATGTAGGTAAGTGACCATTCAAAGAGAAGCTCAACCAGATAAATTCAGTGCAGTTCCACATCATCATAACAAGCACCACAAGAAAACATGTATAAAGTCCAGTAAAATTAACATCTGTAGTCCAGGCTTTAGTTGCTCGAGTATAAAATTCTGCTGTCGACATATAGGCACCAAGAGATTGATCAAAACATTTGCTGGCTGGCCAAAAATGAACAACCAGAATCCCATCCAACAACCATTGGTTCAGCTGCATGATAGTAGACTCTTCCCTCCTCAGAATAAACAATCTGTCAAGCTTCTCATATGCATTCTTAATTCTAGCCACCACAACCAACAGCTTACCAATATCACCCATGGCACCAGTTTCAAACAACACCAATGTAATCCAGTCTTCCCATAACATAGCCAACTTGTACCCCTTTTGTGCAGCAAGCTCTGTCACCACTTTTCCATTGTAGATACCCATTGAAATGGACCTCAGAAATTTAGCACATCTCCGCTTTAAGAACATCGTAGTTATAGAACTCAGCACCATTGTAGGAACTGTGAAACTAAGCATCGGGAAATAGTTTACTGCCTTCAAAAGAACTACCAGCATCAATGCACCAGGTACTTGAATCACAGTAAGCACGAGCTTCTTTTCTGTCGTCCTTCCAAGAAACAGTGGGAAAACTGAGAGAAGAATTATCCAGTGCGTAAAAGCTTTCTCAATACAATCTGCCATGTACCCTGTAACCTTGCAGCATGAGCTACAAGTTGAATAACCACACTCCAAAAATCTGTAGGCAGCTGATTGAATACCCATCTGATTTCAGCTATACCCATTGCACCTCTTCTAGCCATCATCTCAACTCTCATTCCCTGCAACACTCCCTCACTTCCTTCACAAGCATATAACCAATCCTCCAGTTCCCCACTTGGTGTGTTGTAGGCTTGTATACTCATGTGAGATGGAGAATGGCAGGACATACATTCAATCATTTTCCCTATATCAAACAGCAGGCGCCCACCAGTAAGATTTCTACTACACCTATCCAGCAAAGCTGAACACACCATATGAATCAATGAACCCAAACTATACATATAAACATAGAATTCATAGTCTCCCACAAAGTAAGAACAACCCTTGATAAATTCAAAAGCCTTTCCTCGATCAATTACTCGACTACTGAGGTTAAACCAAGGGTAAAGAGAGTTCTTACAAAACACTTGGTGTTTAATATCGTTTTTGCTCACCAAACTCAATTTAAGCATTTTGACGAACACCTGCACCGCAGTACTGGAAACCATATCATAAGCAATTGAGTCCGTAGAACCCAAATCCGACCAGTACCCATGTTTAAACATCATCTCCTGAATGTCTTCTTCAAAGAATTTATCAAAAATAAACCAAAACCAAGACTCACACATAGGTAAACAAAAATTTCTTGTAATAAAATTGAGCTTCTTACCACGATCGAACATACTACTAGAAGAATTGAGCATACGGGTTAAACATTTACCTAATTTGATGTTGTATTTCCTGTCAAAATTGGTACCAACAACTAAATCATCTTGTTCTTCAACAACAACAGAAGGCTAACTCCAAGCCTTATTTGAAGACTTATCTTCAACGAAGAAGAACGAGGGGATGAGCAGTTCAAAATCCTCTGATGATTCTTCAGATAACTGCTGAGGAATCGATCTCGTACTCTTGATGAAAAGGATGAGTTTCAATCTCATCTGAGCTTCCTTCATTAGCCTTCCAAACTTCTGAAGATAGTACTCTCGAGTTGGGGAGTGATTCTCTTCAAAATGAAGGTGATACAAGGAGCAAAATCTGTCTCTCTGCTCCCTAGTTTACCCTTCTTCCTTCAGAGCTTTCAACTGCAGCGGTGTAGCTTCTTCGATTTGTTGAGATACAATTTCAGTCGAAGGAAGGACAGATTTAACTTCCATACGAGTCTGAGAAGTCGAAGGAAGGACAGATTTAACTTCCATACGGGTCTGAGAAGTCGAAGGAAGGACAAATTTAACTTCCATACGAGTCTGAGAAGTTTGAGGAGATAAATCTCGAACTTGAACCTTGATTTCTTTTTTTGCAGAGACTTCTTCATTTTATTCCGTAGCCTCAGATGAAGTTTCTTCCGACCTAGCATTCAATCTATTCCGTATCTGTTCATACAATTTCTCCAATCTAGCATAGACATCCTCGGTAGCAGCGGTAGTGTTTCTCGATCCATCCATGATTTCTCAGGATGAAACGGCTCTGATACCAACTGTTATGTTCTCACATAACAATTCAACAATCAGTAGAAAGTAACCTCTTGAATCACAAGGATTCAAGCCTAATTTCTAAGCTACAAGAGCAAAGAACCTGAAAAGAACAAATGTTCTGTATTTTGATTAAAATTGGATTGGTTTCTCATTACAGACTTGGGGCTTATAAAGCCAGACAACCTTATCCACATAAATGATAACCACACCCACAAATATGCTAAACAATGCCCAAGTACAAATAATAATAAAGACATATATAATAATAGATAAGGGCACCCCTCTCCTATATGGGGTACATGACAACCCTGTATATTCCACAACCACGCTCCCCTAAAGATATTTTTCTATTAAGCGCAAGTTCACAAAAAAATTCTCCCTCGTTGGTTGTCATTCCCTCAGACATGAGAACAACAAAATAGTCTTTGCTAGAAAAATACTAAGAGCTGGTTTTGGATTTTCGAACACGTCCGTAGTCTTACTAGATTATACCAAAACCACTGATTTATGCGTATACTATAACTCTTAGTCATAAGACACAAAGAGATCCAATAGTATTGTGACTAGCATAAAATCAATCTCCTCCTTACATAGTTACACATACACCTGCGTACAAAGTCATTAGTGCAAACATAACAGCCACAAACATAAGGAGGCCATGATATCAAGATATTAAAACAATTATAGATCTAAAAAAGCAGGGGTACCGAAATACAACCAACTTTTCGTTTGGGCTCGTGAGACTTATGGTCAGATCTGGACGATCTCAAAAATCAATATCCAGATCTGTTAACCTGAGTTTGGATCACAAGGATCAGTCCAACGCAAGACAGGGTCTTGGTAAATCCAAGGGGATTTAGAACAACGATCAGGTTTATAATAACGTACTTCTTGTGTTTGCTTTAATGATATAATCAGAGAGTATAATGCGGAAAGTAAAGCACACAAGACACCAGGGATTTTTTTACCGAGGAAACTACAACCTGTAGAAAAACCTCGGGACCTCGTCCAGATTGAACACCGCACAGTACAAACTGTCTACAAACACTAGCCTACTATAAGACTTCGGTCTTGGATGTAGCAGAGACCAATTCCACCCTCCAAGCGAACTGGCTACTGTCGCACTCCTTACGTCTCTAGATCCCCCACAGATCGTCACGCATTTGATTCCCCTAGCTGACGTCCTTTACAGTCTTAGGAGTTGCTTTAACCGATGTTAAAGGCTTGTGTCAATAATTCCGGCTTTGCAACCTCAATTATCAACTGTATGTTTGAACTGTCCTTTATCAGTTTGACATACACAAAGTGACTTCCTTCGGATTTCTCCATGTCATACGGAAATCTACTTACAAGCGGGGGATGACAAGTAAACCGAGTAAACTATGCCCAACTTGTCTCTACCTCAGTTGTACACAAAGAATCACTTAAGAAACTTATACAACTAGAGCTAACTAGGTCTTACAACACCGAGTGCAGCCGTGCGTTGCTTCCTTTCAACCTTGTATGTAACGTATCATTTCTTGAATTGTCTTACATCAGAAGAGAAGGACCGTAGAATAGACAAGAACGTAATCAGGTTACCAAGGTTACAGGTTACTCTGATTTTCAACCACTAAGGTCTCAATCTCCTACCTGTGCTTCCCAACTCTCAAGAGAAGTCTTTATAGTCGTAGGTAAATCCCAAGAGGAACTGCTACCTAATAGAGGATGACTATACCACAACAAGCATTCACCGAAGTGAAAAGAGTTTTACAATCTCTTCCAAAAGGAATCTTCACGTATGCTTGATGCTTGCGGTTTTCGTCCTTAGACACCTCTATTTATAGCACTCAACAAGATAGGTTGGTTTGGAATAAAGCAACTAGTTACTTGTTTCACAAGTTTAGGAAACCCTAACTTGCAAACCAAGAATCCTAGATTTATCTCAATTGGAAATCTTTTATCATTTATCTGCCAAGTGTTTTATTAGCTCATAAACACTTCAAGATTGATATCCAACAGACCAGAGATAATCTCTATCTTATTGACACATTGAGAATCGTTAGATGGTCCACATAAGATATTTCGTGATAACCAAGTCCAACTAAGAGATAAGGAGTCAGAGTTTAACCCGAGTGAAATCCCATAGAATATTCACTTGGGACTGTTCGCAAACCGTCCAACTGAATCACAGCCAAAAGCATCGAATATGAGGTTCACGTAGGGTACGCGTACAAATTGATACTTTGGAACTCAGGAGTTTTTCCTAAGTCACTGTTCACGAACGGTTCGTGAACCGTCGTTATTCAGATTTAGGGTTTAACTTGGATCCGCTGGAAGTTCTGGGCTTAACCAGTACTTAGACGTGTTAGACGCCCTCAGCTATAATCCACTGGACTCTTGCTCAAGAGTACTCCTTTAGATTCACCCATATCCAACAAGTGATTTTTAATCAAACCATTGCAATGGACAAATGGTATCGAATCTATCTCATGCATTTTTGTAAACTTAGTATTCGTGGGAACAAATACTAACATAACACATGGTCATGTAGACAAGAACACGATCTCAATCGCTATTAGTATCACTACTAAAGTAGCCGACTATTTCGAAAGATAGAGTAATTAGAATAGAAGAATTTCCATAAAAGTCATAACTCTTACTAACCTTTTGTCGATGAAGAATAGTTGATGTCTTATTTGTCTTCACAGTCTTCGTCTTCAAGGTCTTTACTACTTAGTCTATATCCCAATTCCGAAATCTAAACTCTAGTAGGCTAAATCAAGAATTGTGTTTTGACACCTAAAACTGACAACCAGCTTGACATACCAACGTTAGTGAGTTTGACCGGACAATGCCCTAACAATCTCCCCCTTTGTCAATTTTAGTGACAAAACCAATTTACATATGGATTCAAAAGATATGCAATTAAGTACTAACCAGATGTATCTTGATTTGTTGAATTCTTCAACTTCTCCTTTGAGTCTTGATGTGTTCGTTTAACT
>JAJJMA010222908.1:0-10806 GCA_023529015.1 Papaver nudicaule
TTCTTTCTTGGCTTTGATTCTTAATGGTGAATCTTGCAGCATTTTGTACTAGTGTGTGAATTGTAGGAAGTTCTAATTCAAGGTTACATAAAGAGATATCTGGGCATATCTAGCGTGTTTAGAATCCCTGCTCAAAACAAATGATCCGGTTTACATTTGCTTTGCAATTTCAGAATATGTTCTTTGTTAACGTTTTCTTTACGATGGATGGACTTTGTTTATGTTGTACTTTCTCTGGAAATGTATATCTTGGGATTATTGTTAAGTATAATGGTACGTGTTTAAGGAATAATCAACCAGCCAATTTGCTAACTATGCGGAACAAATTCTTTGATTAGAACAAAGCAATGCATTTAAAGTTTTTATTCTTTTAATCTTAAACACCAATACTTAAGATAAAGAGTTTCAGTCAAAGAATATTTTGGATTAGTGAATGATTCTAGCACTAGAAAATGAGATAAAAATTCGCTCTGGAAATGCCTTTACGTGTCCTGAATGTAAAACCAACTCATTTAATGTAGGTTTGATATGTGCCGCAAAGAATAATGAGAGTTAGAGTTAGTCGTACACGGCTCAGTGAGTTAGAATGTAAGATCGGTGGATGAAAAAATAATTTCAAAATAAAAAAACTATGTAACCGTTTTTTTTTCTGGAAAAAAATATTGATGGTTTGAAAAATGTTTTGAAAAAAAAAGAACATAAAAAGTTAAAATAAATGGGAGCTATTTGGCAATCTTCCGTAGAGATTTGTGTATTTTTTGGGTCGATTATTGGAAATGATACTTCAACAGATACCAGCGTTTTCTGTCCTTAGTCATAACAGAGTTCGTGTGGTTAATTAGAAAACTTATTTTTAATATCACACAATGTTTAGAATTTTATTTCTTAAATATTGTTGTTCTGAAACTCTGTCAAATTTTTTGACGAGGCATTCTTTGAATATCTTTATTTGTAATCGGAACGCTGCAGTTGGCATTAGCTGACTTTGTAGACTGTAGTCATTGGGTGTGTTGATATTAGTAGAGAGTGATAAATCAATCTGATTTTCAAAACTTGTAATGTTTTAGGAATTCATTTTTAAGATTTCGCAGTAAACTATTCAGTTTTTCAAAAGGAAAAATATTGTTTTTCTAGGTTTTCCTTTTAATGGCCAACTAATCTACCATTTTCCCCATTGCGTTTGCAGGAAAATGTTTGAACTCTCATTGGCGTTTGCCACAATCTCTGTGATGCCGTATGCGTTTGCAGCCACTGCTGTTATACTAGTTTTAGTAAAGCAGTTCGATCGTTTGCTCTCATGGTTTATCAACTTTGAAGAAGTTAATCATATGTGTTCAATCAACAAAACTGAGTCAGAAACCCGATTCAAAGAGACATTTTGGCGCTTCTCTTGGTTTCTCAGAATTTCAAAAATTGGTTGTAATTTTTGGAAAGATCGGAGGAAATATAGGAAAGTTTCAGTCAATAGAAGATTCGCATTAATCACATTAAGTGCGGTTATTTTACTTACCCTATTTCTAGATATTGGAAATATATGGTGTAGCCGAGTTCTCAGGGAAGGGAATACTGGAATAAATAAAGATCGAATGTATCATACAATCCAAGTAAACCCTAAAACCAAAAGCACTAGGTTTACAAAAATAGAGGCGGTGGCGACTTCAACAAGCTCAACAAAAGACATTATCCGAATTACTGACAAGCTTCACGAAACAAAGATTGACAATGGGAAGGAGGAACAACAACTTACTACTCATGAAACTAGTGACTTGTAAGAGGAAGCTGAACCAGAAATCAGTTTAATTGGAACCATTATTATGGAAGGAAGACTAACAACAAGAATGGTGGAAAGGCATATCGGACGCACATGGGATTTCATACCTGGAGGAGAAGTGACGGCGGCTGAGATTGAGAGAAACATCATGGTTTTCACTTTTCAAAACTAGGAAGTAGTGAAGAAACTCTTTCAAGGAAGACCGTGGAGCATTGATGGAACATGGTGATAGTTCATCAATATGATCCAACTGCTACGTATGCTGAACTGGACTGGGAAACTCATGAGTTTTGGATTTGGCTTGACAAACTACTCCCGGAACACAGAAACCAAAAGTCTGTCAGAGATATGGGAGCAACAGTAGGAGAAGTTGTAGTTGTCAATCCTCCAAAAGGAAAACCAGCAGCAGGGGAATGATTCAAAGTTTGTGTAAGGTTAACTTAAGCTCTCCATTACTGAGGGGAGCTCTGGCTAAAACTAGAGCTAAGACAACGAAATGGTGTCGTTTCTTTTACGAGAAGCAACCACACAGGATTTGTAAGGAGTGCCATGTCATCAAGCATATCAGAAACAAGTGCAAAGAAAATAAAGCTAAGATGGAAGCACAACATGCTGATCCAAAACAGTTTGGACAAATCGTCAACACTCAAAAACAAATCAACTTGCAAATAAGTGATATCCCATCACCAAGGCAAACTAGAGGATTACCCAAGCATATTGTTCCACCAAAGGACAAAATCATAATTCAAGAGGAGGAAGTTGAAGTGGTTACCACTAAAGATGTTGATATGAGTGAAGCAGTCAATGCAAAGCAGGGAAAAGACTCAGATCTAATGAAACAGTAGGAACTGGAAGCTCAGAGATCTCACAAAGTTTGATAAACCAACAAGAACTCGCTTCAGCGGCAAAAGCTTCACAGAGTACTCCAGTTGTGGGAAAGTTCAAACATTCAATGCAACCTGATGGGGAATTTCAGGTAAATATCAGTTGCAAGACAATAACTCTTCATTGCACATTTTTCAATCATTGTTTTTATCAAACGGTTTTTTTTTGTTATTCATTCATTTCAATTGCATGGTAGTATTAATTGTCTCATATAACTTTCAGCATTACCTGAAATTAATACGTAGATTACTTCCCAATCATTATAATCTGCATATCTCGACATTAGGTAACATAAAGCATTTAGTTAATAGTACACGCATTAATCCCTATTTTCGTTCTTTACAAAAAATTCATTGCATGCTCTATATAATTATAGGACCATATGATATCCCCTCACTAGCACATTTAGAATACCCATCTTAGTAGAGCTCCAGATATATCTTAGTTCATCAACAACAACCATGAAAGTCCTATCCTGGAATGTGCAAGGCTTTAAAGGCCAAGATACTAGAAACCATCTTAAGGAGATTGTTCGCACTCAAAACCCAGACATCATTTTTCTATGTGAAATAAAACTGCATAGTTCTAAAGTTACCCCACTCCTGAAATCCTTTAACTACCTAAATAGTATTATCATAGACTCAATAGGGTTGTCTGGAGGTTTAGTACTCATTTGGAAAGATGGTTTCTCATGTGAACTTATGAATTGTGAAGATAATATGATACATGTACTGGTACAAAGTGATCTAAGTAAGCTAGAGTGGCTGTTATCTTGTATGTATGGCTTACACGACTACCAGAAAAAGAAAAAGCAATGGGAGTTCATCAGAGATCTCGGCAACACCATTACTAACCATGGGTTCTTCTAGGGGATCTTATATTCATATTCTAAACAATGGTGAGAAAGCCTCTACTTCAATAGATGATTTTTTGCATACTTTCCTACAGGAAATTGGTTTGGAAGATATAGGTTTTATAGGTAAAGGTCTTACTTGGACTAATAGTATTGACGGCACTGGAAAAAAAAGATCAAGAATTGATCTGGCGCTGGGAATAGTGATTGGAACATGGATTTCTCATCCTCTAAACTTCTTCACTTAAGTCATATGGGGAGTGACCATAGTCTCATTCTTCTAATTGATGACTACAATCAGCCAAAGTTATGGAAGCCATTCAGATTCTTCTATATATGGTTACATGATAAGTCATGTGCATTACAAATAGCTCATGCCTGGAGTCAAAGTGTGGATGGTTCAGTTGATTTTAAACTCTCCAAGAGGTTATAATTTAAAGCTTCAGGAAAATGTAACAAGCTTCAGGAATTGCTCTAGGAAAATGGAACAAGCTTCATTTTGGAGACATCAACCAAAGAATCTCTGCTATATAAGCTGATTTAAATGCATTGCAGACTCAAGATCATTCTGAGCGTACTGACGAGCAAATCACTGAAGTCACAAAAGACTTGCAGAAATGGCAGAAAATTAAAGTTGATTTTCATAAACAGAAATCAAGGGACGTCTTCATCAAAGATGCAAATAACAATACTAAGTATTTCCACACCTCTTGCAACAGAAGAAAGGCTAGAAACAATATTGACAGTTTAAGGAGAAATGATGGTACATGGGCAATCAAAAGAGAGGAGATGGAGCAGTTACTTACATCTCATTTCAAAGAAAATCAGCACAACATCTAATCCTTGCATTGAAGATCATCACTACAATGTAATTCCTGAACTCATCACTCAAGAGGAGAATGCAACTCTGATTGAGATTCCCACAGATGAAGAAATACATAATATAGTGAAGAAGATGGAAAGATGGTATGCACCAGGGCCTGAAGGCTTCCCAGCAGGTTTCTACAAGTTTCAATGGGAGAGAGTAAGGAAAGATGTTTGTAATATGGTAAAACACTTCTTCTCTTCAAAATACCTGCTCAAAGACTGAACAAAACATTTCTTTGATACCCAAAAAGAAGAAACCTACAGATCCAGTTGACTTCAAACCAATTGGTCTCAGTAATACTTCTTACAAGATCATATCAAAGATAATAGTCAATCGAATGAAGCCACTAATGGAGAAGATTGTCTCACCATATCAAGCTGCATATGTGAGTAGTAGATTAATCAATGACAACACCATCATTGCTCAAGAAATAATTCATTCCATGAAGCTCAAAGGAGGTGACAGTGGTTGGTTAGATCTAAAACTAGACATGTCAAAATCTTTTGACAGACTAGAATGGTGTTTTCTGGACAAGGTACTCAAGAGCTTTGGGTTTTCTGAAGAATGGAGGCAGCTCATCAATCAATGCATTAGTACAACATCACTTTCAGTAATGTTAAATGGTACTCCATGCACATCTTTTTGTCCTTCAAGAGGCATACGACAAGGTGATCCACTCTCACCTTATCTGTTCATACTTGCAATGGAATTCTTATCAAGACAACTCACAGAATCTCACAACAATAACAAAATTAAAGGGATCTATGTGGTTAGAGAAGCCCCTCCAATTAATCATCTACTTTTTGCAGATGATTGTCTCATTTTCACACAAGCAGATTTGGGTTCAGTTTATGAGCTGAAAGATCTAATGAAGGTATTTAGTGAGCAGTCAGGTCAGCTTATTAATTTTGAGAAATCAGCTATATTTTTCAGTAGCAATGTAAAGAGGATTGTTTCAATTGTTTAAGAGAAATTCTAGGTGTCAAATTGATGAACAAGAATGAAAAGTATTTGGGATCACCACTCCTCATTGGAAAAATAGAAACAAAAGCTTTCAACAATGTCAAACAAGCTTTTGAAAGAAGATTGGCAAGCTGGCAGTCAAAAACATGAACCAAGCCGCGAGAGCAACAATGGTGAAGTATGTTCTTAACACTACACCACAATACCAAATGAGTACTTTCAAATTTCCGGTGACTCTACTTGATAAACTCACAACAATACAGAGAAGGTTATTCTGGGGATATAACTCAAACCATGGGCATAACCCTGTTGCTTGAAAATGCTTTACAAGCCTAAGAATGAAGGTGGGCTCGGTTTCAGAGAACTTGAAGCACAAAACCAAGCTTTACTCACAAAACTTGCATGAAGATTAATTACTCAGCCGAAAGCTCTTTGGGTGCAGATCTTGGCAGCCAAATACCTACAGGGGAACGATGTCATCAATGAAAAAAAGGAAAAGGAAAACAACATCGTGGGTGTGGCAAGGAATTGAAGTTGGAAGAGAAGTAGTACGTAAAAATCACTTCAAAATTGTGCACAATGGAAAGACAACCTTAATCTAGTACGACAGATGGATTAGAAATCACCAAGTGCTCATGGGGCCAGTGACAGAATTAGGGTCACACTTGAAGTATCTTAATGAGCTTTTCTTGCAAAACTCTGACAGATGGAATGAAGATCTGCTTCACAAGTTATTTCCACCAGATATAGTTCAAGACATTTTTCTAATCTCGATTGATCAGCATGAAGAAGATGAATTAATCTGGCAACCAGCTAGGGATGGAAAGTTCAGTATCAAGTCCTCTTATAAGTGTATCATCGAAGAAAAACATAAACATCAAGTTCTGGATACTACAGTACCAAAGGAGGTGTGGAAACAACTCTGGATTAGCCTACCTTATAGAAAATTTTTTTTTATCTGGAAGTTGTTAAAAGAGGGAGTAGTAACAAAGAGGAAGCTGGCAAAGATGAACAGAATTGAAAACAACCAATGCAATATATGCTTGAGAGGAGATGACTGCATTGAACATGTTCTCTTTCAATGCAACCATGCAAAAACTGTCTGGAGTACAGGAATTGCAGTCAAGGATTGGATCATTTCTTGGTTCAACACTACTGACTCCAACAACATTTTTAGTCAACAACAGTTATGGCTACACACAGTAATGACTGCAAGTTGGGTTATATGGAAAGAAAGATGCAAGTGTCATTATGAAGGAAAACTAGTCAGGCCACTCAATACGTATAAAATGATTAGTCATCATCTGACTAATTTCAATCATAACTTAAACTTGTTGTCTGTAGGAGAATTGAGATCAAGAAGAATCACAACACAAATGTGTAGTGAAAGGACAACACCACCTTTAGAATATCTCAAAATAAATGTGGATGCTTCTTTTGATCTTGAAACTATTGATGCTGGAATTGGACTAATATGCCGTGATTGTGCAGGAAATGGAAAAGGAGCCAAAGGCACATACATTGGAAAGGCACTAGATGCAGAAGAAGCTGAATGCATAGCTGCAAAGGAATCGGTTCAGTGGGCGCAATACATAAAGCTGGACAAAGTTATCTTTGAGGCAGATGCAGATGTCATCGCAAAGACAATTAATGAGGATGAATCCGTAGTTAGATGGGAGAATAAAGCTCACATAAGGGAGATTAGAAGATTTTTGTTTTCCTTCCATTAGTGGCAATTTGTTTTAGTTAATAGAGAACTAAATAGAGCAACTGATGAAATTTCTAAGACTGTTAGAAACGAGCAGCGTTCTTTAGAACATTATTGTAATTTTGATTCATGGGTTTCTGAATTGATTGACTGAGATAATTACTCTTCAGTAGACATACTTCATCTATTAGTTATTGAGGCATGTTCTTATGGGCATGGCAAATCCAGAAACTAGCCACTTTAGTCCACTATGTAACTAGCAAAGTGAGAAAATGGCACGACAAAGTTGCATTTCTGCAAATTTGCTATGTGGGAGGGAAAAATGTCGGCCGATGAAAATTCCATCGGTCAGTATATTTTTCCGTCGATCACGATAAAATTCCATCGGCCAATGGATTTTCCCTCCACACATCCAACGGCTCTACTTTGATCAACCCTATATATATCCCCATTGCAAACCTAAGTAACTCACACCTTCTCTACGTCGTAGCAACTCTTTACTCACCTTACTTCTAAAATCACTTTCTCCCCATTGATCAACCACTTTCTCATACACTTTTCTCAATCTTTCATTCTCAATTTAACATGGCTAAAGGCAAAGCAAACAAGTGGAAGCAGCATCAAACTCAATCTCAGCAACTTGGAATAGTTTACGGAACGAACATGGGTGAGGGAAAGGCGGGGAAAGGCATTCGAGGTTCATCTTTCTCGACCAATGATGATATGATTATCTGCTAGAATAATGTTCGCTTTACCCAAGATTCAGAGGGAGGTGCTTCTCAAGATTGTTCCACCTTGTGGGAAATACTTTTGATCAGTTTGAAAGGGAAACCACGAACGTGACTAATCGTACGGAATTATCGTTGTGCAACCACTTTGTGACAATGCAAGTCACATTGTTTGTGAAAGAAAGCGTACGGGCAGAACGAAAGGGAAGTAATGGCGAGGCCGATATGGATGTGGAACGAAAGTGTCGGAAGGCCTGGAAAAAGTAATATGGAAAACCATATGCGTATAAGGAGTGTTACTGATGGAATTCCCACCAACCAATGGATTTTCAATCGATTCCCATTGTGGCATTTTTGGTTTGCTAGTCAACCTAGGATGGCAAATTTGTCTTTTTTCAAGGGTCCATAGGAACCTGCCTGAGTAGCCGTCCAATTCGGCTTCTTAGTGGCCCCAAAAATATTTTTCTGTTTTGATTAAAACCCTAACTTAAACCGTTTTATGTAGTATGTTTCAAGATTTTAGTTTTACCTAGTATATTCGGGATTAACGGCTACTGAGTAATTGTACTATAAATTTGAGCGCATAAATACTGAGTAGCGGCCCAAATTTAGACAACCACCATAGTGTTTGGTTTTTCAGCCCTTTATACCTTGTCTACATACTAGGTATTTTTTCCACATTTTGAGCACCATAGTTGTGGAGGGTAAAACACCATCGGGACACGTGTCAAGATCAGAGGGACCGATCTCTCTCCCAAGAAATACCGCAGCCTTGCCTCAGATTAACCTACAGAGTTTCCCTGAGGCAGAACATGGCGAGGGAAGATTCGCACCAGTCATCGAAGGAAAGAAATGCGAGGCATCTTCAGAGTAATCTCACCGAAGGAACCGCCTTACTCGACAGGTTCTGACACCACCACGATTGAGTAGCCTGTCTTATTAGCTGTAAACCACTCAGACTCGGCCTATATAAGGCGAGCTCGAGAAACATTGTAAGGGTTGGATCTTTGGTGTAACCTAAGTGGTGTGAGTGAGATTAGGTCTGTATCTCCTCTAACTCCTTAGGATCATATCCATGTATTAGTTTGATATAAATACATTTCATAGTTATACTTATCCTTTGTTATCTGTTATGAAACGATCTTCGGTATTAATCTTGTAGTTTCGTACTATGCAGTATACTTAGATAAACTTTGATTTGGTTAAGATTTGATTGTTGTAGAGTATAAAGTACCTATGCAGATTTTATACTCGCACAATAATGCTTGCTCTCATGGAATTGTACACTTTCTTTCATTCCCTTTTATTTGTTGGTTAGTAATTTTTTTACCCCAGAGGATTATATATATTTTCAGGTGATAATCAACAACAATGCTGCATGAATAACCATCTTCTGCAAACAATTATAACTAAGCCATGATAAAAACACCGCAAAGCCGACTGTGTTTATTTTTATTTCTCTCATTGTTTTAAGGTACTTCATTTTGGTTTCGTGGTTGCCAATTTATTCATTCCAAAAGTTCATGAATTTGCACATAAAAATGTTGCATTCATTTTTTTCCTTTGTGCAATCACATTTTTTTTCCCTCATGTCTTTACTTGTGAACGACATTCACTGAAGTTTACTATTTAAGTGTTACTCGAGGCTCTAACTTTAGACAGAAAAAGGGATTAAAAAAGTTTCAAAACTACAAGTAATTAAGTCAGTATTTATACTCAAAGCATCAAATTATTGAGATATTGAAGGGAATTGAAATGGATGTAACAAAGTGTTTTAGGTCTTGTCAAACCCTAATGTGAAGTCTTTAATCAGACTACATCTAAGGATCGACAGATTAAAATCCTTTTCCTACATGGTTAGTATTTCGTACAGGAGTTTGAAGCAATTCAACAAATTCCAGGTGTGTAAAGCTACATGGTTTTATTTATAGTTGTATTATTATTTTCTTTAACACTTACGGTTTGATGTTAACAGGAAAAAAACAAATTAGAGCTAGTTAGCAAGTGGGATTAACCGTTCCCACTGCACATATTTTGACAAGATTACCTTTTGTTAATCAACAACGAGGCATGTCATGTATCGACACCTTTGCCTAAACATATAATAAGCAATCTTTTTTTGTGAATTATATGATCGCCATCAACGACAGAGAACTCCCAAAAGTTAATAAATTCTACTGTAGTTAGATAGACAAACTACTGGCCATAACCATCGGGAAGATGGCCAAGTAGTTTGACACTCACCAAACAAATTAAAGCCCGGTGAGATTTAATTATGACAACTTTCGCAACAATTTCTTTAACCTAGTACAATCTGGATAGAGAGGTCTATAATTTTAACCTGCCTCACTGATTAGTAAGTTACTCCGAGTAACCTGGTTCGTAAAGAAACATTAACTCTATTTTTACCATAGTTTATACCGTGAAAAAACCTAACCGAACGTACATATTAGATAGGATTGGTGGGCCCACCAAAATATGTATCACTCAGGAAATTTTCTTGTATGTATCCTCTCGGTTTATATAGAATTCCCGGTAAAGATAAAACGATAACCGGTCATGAGTTAATGCATAGATCTTGTATCACTTTGGAGTACTGCTGCCGAGTTATGGTAAAGATAGTGTAGTAGTTATACTCAAACTTTAAGGACAAAACACAATCATAAATGGTTGTTCTTCCTCAAGGAAATAAAAGTGAATGTATTAAAAGTGATAGCATTCAGTTGGGGAAGGTAGGTTTAGAGAGGAAGCAATAAGTTCATGTGTTGTGTGTACTTCATTAAAAAACTACTCCTACTACTATCATTAAATGGGACACAACACAGTAAGGAGCTGGGTAGCACCGACTCGCCAAAACTGGTCACGAGTCCGAGTCCGACTCGCCAAGGACACGGACACGCGTGCGACACGAGTGCGACACGCGTCCGACACGCTACAGTACGAGTCTTTTCATTTTCGAAATAGACACGTCTAGGACACGCGAGTCGGTCACTTGGACACGTTGATATTTTGGAGTACCAAACAATTAAA
>JAJJMA010222911.1:1252-26109 GCA_023529015.1 Papaver nudicaule
ACATCAGTACAATGTTTTCACTGTAAGAGATTTGGTCACATCGAAAAAATTTGTGGTGACAAACAAAGTGAGGAGCAGGCACAATTTTGTGTGCTGACAGGAGAAGCAACTTTATTGTAAGAATGTGATGACGATGAAGATGCAAATGTGATTTGCATATTATGTTAGGTTAGTTGAGATGATCAGCTAGCAATGTTTGATGTTTGATCATGTTTGAAAGATGTTTAATGTTTGATGATGATGTTTGATGTTTGATGATGATGGTGAAGATGGAAGATCTTTAATGGTTGACACATTCAGGGAGGGTGTTAACTATGAATGTGTCGTTGGTCTATGTTAGTCCTAGTATTTAGGAATTAGAACGTGTTTATTGTTTGAGTCGTGTAATCAAGAAGTGGGAGTTATGTTCCTACAACTTAGGAGTTCATGTTTAGTGGGTTTATGGTTTAGGGTTTTGTAATGCCTATTTAAGGCTTTTATCATTGAATGAAAAGTAGAGTAGCAGATTTGATTTGCAAGTATATCTTTGTTTTCATATATTATGTTCTCAAGTATATATTATGTTTACAAAATCCAACACTGCTCACTTCCTACATCAAATGCCACTAGTATGTGATCATGATCCTTGCTATTCATCCAATATATGGAACCATTCGCATAAACAGAACCTATAAAAGACTTCTTCAGGGTGGTACCTCATCAATCTTTCTCCAAGCAATTTCGTTGTACAAAGTCAGTTTTATTAAATAAAATTGAAATTAATTGATTTTATGTAGGATAACTTAATCACCCCTTATAACATAACCTGGATAGGTATAATGATTTGCAGTCCCTAAGAGCATCCACACTGGTGGTGCTATAATGAGTTCTATAGCTATATATAGGATCCAAAAGGGAAAAATCCAACCACAGTCTTCGTGTTATACCCAAATATAGGATATCATTTCTAGGGCAAATTTGACACCCCGGATAGCATTTACTGGAGCGCAGTTATATAGGACGTTCCATGGTGAGCGTAGTTGTATGGTACGTGTGTTCGTAAGCGCAACGAGATAATGCGTCTGGTGGCCAAGCGCATTGTGATAATGCGTCATACTGAGGCGTACTTCAATGTTGCGTATAAGGAAACGCAGTATAAGAATGCACCCATCGTGAAGCGCATTATGAATATGTGTTTCAAACAGGCGCACTCTGCAGAGCTGCCAATATGAGGCGTAGTATTCAGGTGCGTCTTACCGGGACACTCTCTTATGTTGCGTTCCTTCGTCGGGCGCAATTTTACAAGGATATTTTGAATTATTAGATAGTTTGAATTGTATTTGGTTTATGTTTCAAAGCATGGAGACTGTGAGACTGATGCATGCTAGGCAATACTCCAAGATTTAAATAAGCATATTAAAGTAATTAACATAAATGGTTGGTCCATTAGCTGTCTGTACACAAGGTCTGGTGCGCAGTGTATACAGTAAAACTAAAGTCAAAAGGATTAGGGTTTCATTAACGCCCAAACTTTGCTTTTACTGCACTCAAAATAGTTCCACATGCATTCTTCCTAGAAACTGTAGAGTTCAATTAGGAAATAAGCCAATCTACTCTAGCATTAATCTCAGTATTCTCAAAAGTCCCAGTGAAAGAAAAAACTCATACATCATGAATATCTTAGCTTGGAATGTTCAAGTCTTTAGGAAAGCTGCAGCTAGAAATCATCTCAAGGATTTGATTAGAGCACACAATCCAGACATAATATTCCTTAGTGAAACAAAGATAAATAGTGACAAACTCAATCCCTTATTGAAGCAGTTTCACTACCCCAATCAAGCCATATTAGACTCAGTAGGACTCTCAGGTGGTCTAGTTATAATGTGGAAAAGTGGATTCTCATTAGAAATAGTTAGCATAGAAAACAATATGATTCATGCTTTGGTCCAGACAGACCCTAGTAAGCCCGAATGGCTATTAAGTTGCATATATGGATATTCTAATCCGCAAAAGAAAGCAGCTCAATGGGACTACATTCAGGAATTAGGTGAACATATTCAGCAACCATGGGTGCTTATAGGAGACCTAAATATTCATCTCTCGGATAAAATTTGTGCACCAAATACTTCATATGATGGAGGGATTTCATCTATGCTCAGTTCAATTGGTCTAGTAGACATTGGTTTTACAGGAAGAAGTTATACTTGGACTTGGAGTAACAACAATGAAGGTACAGGAACCAAAAAGTCAAGAATAGATATGGCATTGGTGAATGCAGAATGGCTAACTCACTTTGCAAATTCTAAGCTTCTTCATCTTGTTCAGAAGGGAAGTGACCATTGTCCGATTTTCTTCTAAGCTGATAACTCATCGACAAAGCTGTGGAGGCCCTGGAAATTCTTCTACACTTGGCTCAATGATAAGACATGTGCAGTACAGATTGCTAATGCATGGGAAAAGCAGGTGGATGGCACACTAGCCTTTAAGTTGGCTGCAAAATTATAGTTTACTAGAATTGAATTGGGAAAGTGGAATAGAGATTACTTTGGTGATATTAATCAAAGGGTCGACTCTCTTCAACAAAAACTCTTTGATGTACAGTAGCTGCCTGCCTCAGATCAAGCCAGCTTATAAATCACTGCAATCAGTAGTGATATCGACAAATGGCACAAGATTCAGCACGAATTTCAGAAGCAGAAGTCAAGATATCAGTTTATCAAAGATGCAGACAACAACACAAAGTATTTTCACACTTCAACCAATCGCAAAAGAGCAAGGAACAATATTGACAGCCTCCTCAACAACAATGGAGAATGGGTTCACACAAGAGAGGAAATAGCAAGCGTGATAACGACAAACTTCAGTGATATCAGCTCCTCAGTTAATCATGTACTTCAAGAGCATCTTTATTCTTTTTTGCCCCAAGTAGTCACCCAAGCAGAAAATGAGCATCTAATTTCCATCCCTAGCATAGAGGAGATTCACTCAGCATTAAAAGAGATGGAGAGCTGGTCCTCTCCAGGACCAGACGAATTTCCAGCCGGGTTCTACAAAACACAATGGTCCACTGTAAGCAATGAGATCTGCAATATGGTTCAACAGTTCTTCACAACAAGGTACATGCCCAAAAGTCTAAACAAGACTTATATCTCTTTAATTCCGAAGAAGAAGAAGTCAATCACCCCGACAGATTTTCGACCAATCGGGTTATGTAATACAACATACAAACTAATCTCCAAGATATTAGTAAAGAGAATGAAACCACTCATGGATAGGATTGTTTCCCCTTACCAGGCAGCATATGTCTCTGGCAGATTAATAAATGACAATACAATTATCGCGCATGAAATCATACACTCAATGAAGCAGAAGAAAGGAGATGAAGGTTGGCTAGCACTCAAGCTAGACATGAGCAAAGCCTTTGACATGCTAGAATGGAGTTTTCTCATCAAAGTTCTTTCTTCTTTTGGTTTCTCTCAAGAGTGGTTCCATATGGTGCATCAATGCATCAGCACTACAACACTTGCAGTCTTGCTTAATGGTTCGCCTTGCAAAGAATTCCATCCAACTCGTGGAGTCAGGCAAGGTGACCCATTGTCACCATACTTGTTTATCTTGGCAATTGAGTTCTTATCAAGATCTCTTACTAATGCCCATATCAACAAGTCAATTGAAGGGATCTCCATTATTGGTGAAGCCCTAGCTATTAATCATCTGCTTTTTGCAGATGATTGTCTCTTGTTCACGAAAGCATACATGACAAGTGCAATCAGTATATTGGAAGTTATGGAGATGTTTGGAAATCAGTCAGGCCAAGTCATAAATTTCGAAAAATCGGCAGTTTACTTTAGCAGGAATGTGCAGCCAGATGTATGTGATGGATTACGAGAAATCTTGAAGGTGAATATTATGCAAGGAAAAGAAAAATATCTTGGCTCACCATTACTTCTTGGAAGATCAAAGACAGAAGCATTTGAGGAGGTGAAACTAGCTTTTTAAAGGAGGTTGGATGGATGGCAATCTAGAGCTCTATACCAAGCAGGACGTAGTACCATGGTGAAGCATGTGCTAAATGCTACTCCATTGTATCAAATGAGTACTTTTAAGATGCCAAAGACCTTTTTATCTCAGCTAGAGGCATTATAAAGAAGATTCTGGTGGGGATATTGATCTAACAGAGGGGCTTGTTTACTTGCTTGGCCTAAACTATGTAAATCAAAGGATGTTGGTGGTCTTGCATTTAGGGATCTAGAAGGTCTTAATCATGCTCTTCTAACCAAACTTGCATGGAGAATAAGCACACAGTCAGACAAGCTATGGGTACAGATTCTTCGGGCAAAATACTTCAATAATAATGAGTTCAGACATCTAGCAGGTGAGAAGAGCAAGTGTTCTTGGGTATGGAGGGGAATTGAAACAGGTCTTCTGCACCTTCAAACCAACATTTGTATGCTAGTTAACAATGGGAGATCTACATATATATGGAAAGACAAATGGGTTAGAGGAGTACCAGATTTACTTCTGCCAATAAATGAAACAGGTGCACTTCTATCTCATGTTAGTGAACTAATGGTTCCAGAATCAAACACTTGGAACACTTTACTTGTTTCAAGAGTATTCACTAAAGATACATCACAGAAAATTCTTTCTATGCCAATCTCTCAAGTGGAAGAAGATACACAGATTTGGTTACCAGCCAGAGATGGAAAATTTAGTGTGAAGAGTGCATATAAAGCAGTGGTTAAAGGTCAGTATGATATCCAAGCAGCATGTGATAATGTTCCTTGCGCAGTCTACAGAGCTCTATGGAAATGCAGAATCCCGCATAGGATCAAACTCTTTGCTTGGAAATGTCTAAAAGAAATAGTCCCCTCTTGTGTCAGGTTGGCAAAAGTGAAGAGGCGGATAGAAACTTGTTGCTGTGTATGTCAAATGCAAGAAGAAACCATTGAACACATTATATTTTCTTGTCAGCATGCTAGAGCAGCCTGGAGGAATATCAATATAAACATTGATCAGGTAGCTTCTACAGTTACTAGTGTAAAAGAGTGGGTGATTTCTTGGTTTAGTGATCAGAATCACTTAGACAACACGGAACAGGAGAAATGGATAATCACTAACATGGTGGGAAGCTGGATTATATGGAAAGAGAGATGCAAATGTCTGTATAGTGCAGAAAAGATTAATCCTCACACAACAGCTCAAAAAATCAATTATCATATAGTCGGTTTATTAAGTGCAATGACTGACAATGATTTTGCAAATTCGCAGGCTCAAAGAACAGTTGATAGATGGATACCACCTCAAAGAGGCATTGATAAAATTAATGTAGATGCCTCATTCTGTTTGGAAAGTAATGCATTGAGTATTGGACTAATCCTCAGAGATTTTCTTGGTGCAGGCAAGGGAGCAAAGGGAATTGGAAATCGCAAAGCCATAGACGCGGAAGAAGGAGAGTGCATAGCAGTGAAGGAAGCACTAATCTGGTCTCTGGAGATGAAGCTATCACACATCCATATTGAAGCTGATGCAAAGACGGTGGTGATGTCTATCACAACTAACTCTCCTCTAGTTCGTTGGGAAAATCGAAGCCATATTCGAGATATCCAGCTTTTAGCATCTAAGTTTACTAGTTGTTGCATTTCTTATATTAGTAGAGACTATAATGGAGTGGCAGATTCTATTGCCAAGTTTAGTCGAAGAAACTCCATAGATTTTGAGCAATTTGATAATTTTTATCCATGGGTTACACAGAAACTCCTTCAAGATGTAATTCAGTGATTATGAAATAAAAAAATTTAGTTATAAAAAAAAAACTCGCTTAACACCGACTCTTATGTTAATGAGGTGTAACAAAAATTTAAAAAAAACAGATGCAATATACAAGTGCGTCCCATCAGGGGCGCACAATACAAAACCGTCTCAATCAGGCGCAAAACAATGGTGCGTTCCATGAAACGACATATTATATCGCGCCTGACAGTGGGGCGCATGGTGATGAGCCGTCCCATTTGAAACGCATTTTCGTTCTCCGCCTGGTGTGAAACGCGTTATCAGAATGCGCCCACTTGCGTCTATTGGTGAAACGCATTATTCAGCTCCGTCTCTCGTCGGGCGCATTAAACACTTGCGCTCTGCTATATTATAGCATCCGCCCACTATACTTCTTTTCCAAAAGTTCATTTATAAATGCCAAATATGGAATAAGATTTGGCATTTAAGACGCTCAACATTATGGATGCTCTAAATCAGAGCTTGGATTTAGAGTGTGGCAGTAGCATAATTAAATGATCTAGAACTCTAGAAGAGAGGTTAACATTTTTTCAAGTTTATAGACATGGACGTGTGAATTACTAATGGGGTTGCATAAATGGCACAAAACGTAACATTGTTTCTTTGGGGTTCCAGAAGAATAAAAGGCGGGAAAATTTTGGTGGCGTTTCGGTGGGAATCTTTCTTTGGGGTTCTAGAAGAAATCAAAAAGGCGGGAACATTTGGTGGCGGTGTATTATTAACACCAAAGCTAAAATCCTTTTTCTCATTTTCACAATTCAAAATTCTCCATCCATTCCCAGAAAAATCATCATCAGATTAATTAACTCTCCTTGAAGCTCTTCTTGGTTTCCGATTCATTGTTCGTGAAGTTGAAATGGGAACTCGTCGACCTCTCATTCTTCAAATGGTACACGACGATTCAGCCACCGAGCTACGTTGCCGATTCCTGGTGACGAATCTAACTCAGTTATTTTTTCTAAAGTGATATAAGAATGAATTCAGATCTGTTAACATATGATATGAGATACTAGATCTGAACTTGGAGAATTGAGATATGGAGTTGGAATCGTGAATCAGTGTAGGTTTTTACCGTTTTGACTCTGGTTTAAAGAAATATCTCTTTAATTTTTCGCGGGAACCTTGAACCAGATCTTGATTCTGCTTAGTAGTAGGAACACTTGTTTTATGCTTGCTTTTGCTATTACTGAAGATATCTTGATTCTCAGTCTAGGTATTTAGTGGTAATTATTGAATTTATTTTGTGGTAATTATTAATTTATTTTCTTTTTATTTTGTGGAGAACTGAAATAGGGCAAAATTTTGTGTAAAATTTGTATGAGTTGAATTTATTTTGTAGAAAACTGGAATCAGGGCAAAATTTAGTTGGTATATTTGTGTCAGATTTCTGTTAGATTTGTTCCGGTCAAGATGGTGATAGAATTGTTTGTATTACTCTTTGGTTTGTGAATACAAAATTGAAATTATTTGGTTAAGTGGTTAACCATTGAGTTATCTAAGAGCATGGTAATAGAGGAAGAATTAAAGAACCATATATTAATACTACTTGTTTTGCACTGTAGAAGCAGCTAGACTTGGTAAATTGGTTTAACTACAAGTTCCATGTTCATTTACAATGTGAAGCTGGTTTTGCACTCTAAGTGTATCATCTTTGACTTTCATTATGTGGTTTATACATGAAGAGGATTCTGAAGAATATGGACATCCGGTTTCGTCAGCATCTAAGATTGCTGATATTATTAAATCCAGGACTGAGGAGCTTCTGAGCAAGACTAAAGCCACTGTTTCGTCTAAGACGATAGTCATGAGAGATGAGTATGCGCATTCTCCTAATCTCACAATTATTGACACTCCTGGAATTATTTTTAAGGTGGGTGTCCTTGCTTGTTTTATTTGGTTACTGCAGGATGGTTAGCGAGCTTATAAACTGTTGTGATGTTCGTATCATTTAGTATTTCATTCCGAACTGAGCATTTTGAAATTCTTATTGCAGACAAAGTGTGAACCAGAATATACACCTGATAAAATCCTATCCATGGTGAAATCTTTAGCAAGCCAACCTCACCGTCTTATCCTATTTCTTCAGCAAAGTAGTATAGAATGGTGCTAATCTCTCTGGTTGGATACTATCCTTTTCAATGACAATTGTTGTTGTCTCCAAGTTTGATAACATGCTCAAGGTATGTATAAATACATACTAGGAATTTATGACAAATGAAAGAAGAAGTAAATTGCTCAGTAACAAGTTTTTGAAGCTGTTTTTTTTTTTATGATGAAATGTGCAGGAGTTCACAGATAGGTGGGAAGTGGATCAGTATTTGGGTACTAGTGGTTACCTTGGGGATAATGTACACCCAGACTTTGTGGCCCTGCCAAAGGACAGGGGAATAGTTTCTAATGAGGAATTTCGGAGACAAATCTGCAAGGTTGATTCAGACGTTCTTTGTCATCTGCGTGAGGGTGTTGATGAAGAAAAGTTTGCGCAGTTCATTGGTTTTGGGTGTTTGAAGGAATACTTAGAGGCTGAGCTTCAAAAGAGACACAGAGACTCTGTACCAACAACCCTAACTTTGCTGGAACAGCATTGCGATGAAATAACTACCTACTTGGCCAGAACAGAATCCAAGATAAGGGGGAACTTCTGATGTTGCCTATCTTCGGAGGTCTGCAATGATGCATGCAGCATCTATAAGCACTCATGTGGTAACCAATTATGACTTATGAGCCAGCATCTTTTATTTTTCTAATAAATTGCTGTGAATATTCATAACCCTTGATAAGAAATGTTGTTCTTTCTTGTTAATTAATGAAGGGGGCATTAATAGATGGGGCGGCAGATCCATCCACAGAAAATTGGGGTAAAACAACTTACCAGGAGCAGTTGGAGAGTGGTGTTGCTAGTGGCCTGGGGTTATGGCAGGGGTTAAACCTCCAAATTCTGCCATTAAGCTTTATAGTGGAGCAGCATTTGAGAGGGTAACACATGAATTTTGTTGCGCCACTTACTCGATTGAGTGCCCACCGGTGTCTATAGAGAAGGCAGATCTATCTTAATTTATTTTGAAATTGCAAATCATGGTGCATATAACTTGGATATAGCACCTTCATTCCTGGTTAAACTCAAACGTGGAAAATTACTTCTAACAGGTAGCTAACGTATTGCTTGCCTATGGTGGTCACGTTGGTAGTGGAAAAGTAACTGAAGCTGCAGCAGAGGCAGCATGTTCTGCTGCTAGGTCTTGGATTGCTCCTCTGCTGGACACTGTCTGTGATCGACTTGCGTTTGTTCTACGAAACCTTTTTGACCTTGCTGTTGAACGCCAATCACAGCTGTGACTCTGTGAACTGTAAGAAGCATTTTGGCATTGCTTATTCTCCTTCTTCTATAAGTAATCATAAGCATTCTTTGAAAAATGTTCTTACATGTAGTCGTAAACCATGTTCTAATAGTTCACATTACTCTTGATGGACACAGATACAAGAAACAAAGGAAATTTGGACGGGTATATAGGCTTTCATGCTGCTTTAAGGCATTCGTACAATTGCTTCGTAACAGATCTTTGCAAACCAGTGCAAGCAGCTAATAAGGCCTCACCTAGATTCAGTTACAAGCCCTTATTCCCAGGTTTGCTTGAAAATGAC
Organism: Papaver nudicaule; assembly: GCA_023529015.1. Lineage (NCBI taxonomy): Eukaryota > Viridiplantae > Streptophyta > Magnoliopsida > Ranunculales > Papaveraceae > Papaver > Papaver nudicaule. The sequence continues at coordinate 10,667 of JAJJMA010222911.1, forward strand.
TTGTTAGGAAATTATGTTCAAGGTGGGTCATCCATCTACAGACGCAATCAAGCCCAAGAGCCCCAAGTTAACATTGAGGTATCTGATGGTAAGCCACCTGATCAAGATGAAATAATGGGTGAAGGAAAATATGCCTCCAGAAACAAATGCACAGCAAACCACTCCAGAGCAGAATACAGCCTCTACAGACAATCTCCTTGAAATTCAACTGAGTGTTCCAGAGACTCCTTCTCCTGATCAAAACTCTTATAAGTTTCTGGAGATGGTAAGAAGAAAGAGCATGGGAAGGGTGGTCAACTAAGAGGGAAAAGGCGGCACATGAAGAAGGCAACCAACACCAGAAATATGGATAGAAGTGGCACATGAAGAAGTGGCACATGAAGAAGCGGCACATGAAAAAGCGGCACATGCTGGTGATGATTTATCTGGAAACAGTGACTTCGGCTCTGGATCAGGCTCAGCTTATTCTGATGTCATTTCTACTGCTACAAAGTATTTTTGCCGCATACGTGAGGATCTTATTGAGAGCAGCGTGATTTCAGCCCTAAATGCTGGATTTTTAACTCCTTGGTAAGCTTATCTCTTATCTGATGCACTTTTGCTGGAACTCATGGATACATCATACATACATACATACCTTTAGGTCATAAACAAAACTTATCTTGTCATCTTTATTGAGAAAAGCATCAAAGTAGATATAATCAGGGGAATTCATATGATAATATGTGCTCACGAAACCGTGGTTTGAATGCTGTGTTCTGATTAGTCTTTTTGCTTTATTTCCTTTTTCATTGGTGGATATGACAGCACGGAGAAGTTGGTGGTGGCAATAGGTATTAATCTTTTAGCTGTGAAAGATGAAAAATTCATGGACATGTTTGTAGCACCTGGTGCAGTCGACGCCCTTCAGGATGAACGTCAGTTACTCCACAAGCGCCAAAAGACACTTCAGTCGTGTTTACACGAGCATGGCTCAATCGCTTTGACAACAGCTCTTTCCTGAGGAAACCATTTGCTGATGTTCATTGGATAATTCATATCTATTATGAATATAATCCAATTTTCAAAAAAAAAAAAAAAAAAGAAAAAAAAATCTATTATGTAAAGTCAAAGAATAACAATGATACCTGGTTAGAAAAATTCATAAACAGCTCATTCGAAATGGACATCTCTACGCGCTAAGTCTAATCCAAACTACTATGATTTGTTTTTAAAATAAGTAATCATTTGGTTTTCAAGATTTCCTCACCCGAACAAGAATTTTTTTTTTTTGATTCTGTCAGGATTTGATCCCGGGTCTCCCCTATGGGGAGCCAACGAGGAACCACTGGGCTAGCCCCAGGTCCTCACCCGAACAAGAAATTGTAAAAGTACGATGTCAAAACTCAGGATCCTCTGAAAGATGCTTCTATTCTACTATAGAAAAAGCAAAAGGAGAATTTCCATTAATGACATGTTCAACAATCAAAGTGGTTTCCACTACTCTTTTTTTTTTTTTTTTAAATACATTATAATCTCAGAGATTATATGAGATTTCCAATTTTCTAGAGCGGAGATTCAATCACCAATCTTAAGTATGAGAATTAGGCTCTTGCTAACTAAACTAGTCCTGGCTACAATCTATGGACCCCTACGAGAGAGGAGCTAGCTAGCTAGCGGCAAAGTTGGCAACGTAACTTACCCAGCACAGCAGCGTGGAAGGAATGAATAGTATACTCCTAGGTCATGCTATGGCCCTGAGTATACAGACTATGGTCAAACTGCTCTCATGCTACGGCATGAGTATACCGACAGTTTAATTAAATCGATACCTAACATGCTTATCCATGGTGTGGATCCCTCCTTGGTTGATTAAAAATGGATTAACACTAGCAACATTGTTTATGTTTCATTGATTGAACTACTGATGAGACTGGTTTCCATCATCTATGGACCCAATTGGGGTTAGATATCATCATATTGTAGTTGGTAGACTATTTAACTAGGGGATCTCATTATACGATTTTTTTTTTTTTTTTTTGGGGAAAGGTAAGTCATTATTTATTAAGAAAATGAGAGGTATAGAGTTGCAATTACGATTTCAAACTTTGTTAGAAGACTTAGACACTCGACTTCAACTACCCTAGCAGATCTTAACACGTTTGGACAGTTTAGTCTAAGGGTTACATAAACAGAAAGGAAAGAACCTAAAAAGCATGAGAAAAGCAGACACTCAAGGGAAGCTTCCGAGTAGATAAAAGCGCACGACGAACAATAACTGCCACAGCACCACGAGCTCTTGTGGTGTGAAGACCAAGAGATCTTCAAGGCGGACAACCCAGCTGAGTTGCCTAGAAGTTTAAAGGAAACAAACACTAGTTGCCAAAAAACCAACGAAAGTGTAAGAAGCAGATCCAAAGGTTGAAGACTTTCCATGTGAAGCCAGCTGCAAACCAAACAGACAAGGTGGACTTAACAGAGTAAGTCCATAGAAGGGGAACTATCAGAGATTGAGGAGTCTGATAGTTCCCATTCAAGATCTTCATTTGTTATGTGAGTGCTGGTCTCCACCAAGCACTCGCATTTTAGCAGTGACGTTCTCTTGAGGTCGATCTTCAGCACTAGTCGAGTCTGGAACTGTGATTTTCCATCCTGGTCTTGCATCAGAAAAGGAGCATGAGTCCAAACCGGGGTAATTCTTGATGGAGCTAGATGAGGGGACGATATCATTCTGGGTTAGCAATCCTTGATCAATTTTCCTGGTCATAGAAGGAGGCATGACTTCAGAGATTTCTTCTCATGTTCTTCAGTGTTTGAGTGCTTATTGAGTGTCTGCAATCTTCCTCTTCTGGAATATGTGTGTAGCAGAGGCATGGGTGCTTTACCATCTTGAGCGGCATTGGAGTAATTATTGTTGACCTGTGTGTGTGCATTTTGGATGTTAATTTTGTAGCGGTCAAAACTGACAGTCTTGTTGCCTTGAGAATTACATGTTGGAGTGACAGCTGAACCCAATTCCTCAATGTGCTTTGTTTCTTTCTTGTCTTTGGAGTGAGGGCAGTTAACAATGACTCTTGGAATTCCACTAATCATAGACGCCTGCAATGAAATATTAGCATCTGGGTTGGTCATGAAAAGCATAAATTTGTCAATGTATTCCTTAAGAAAGAACCCTGGTAAATCCATAAGGTTGGGATCCTGAAGATAGTTCAGTTGAGATTTCTTCATCCCAATTCTGGATATAGGCACTCTTGTCATAATTGAATCTTCTGCAAAAATGAAATCAATCTGTTTATCTCTCAGTTTTCTCTGCCTCTGATTATCAGAAGGTGGTATTGTTAAAGAACAAGGCCAAACATAATCTTTGAATTTAATGGTTGGTGATGACAACCATTTGTAGTCAAATTTTGGAACCAAAAAGTTCACATTAACCATTTTCTCCCTATCAGTCTTCGAGTACGAGTAGTGTGTAATATTTGAAGCAGTATCAGAAGTCGTCATCCCAGCTCCATGTTCAGGCATTGGTTCTCTGTTTCTGTCAATAATCATGAAAGAACTTGGCTCTTGATTAGTGAGGTGGTGCACCAGGGAGAGGACGTGCAAGAGACAATTGTAGGTTGTCTCGGTTGTACTTTCCCATTGACATCCCTAGTCGATCAAACGGAAAGAATGCAAAAAGTTTCCTCATTCTCATAAGATCCGAGTTGTGTTCCTTGTCAATATGGTTAAATAGTCCGCATTGAAAACAAATAGGTGGAACATTTTGGTAGATGTATTGCACCTAGACAGGTTTCCCTTCAATCTCCACATAAAACCCATGCATGATAGGGGTAGCAATATTGATCTGAATTCTAAGTTCTACTGGTTCCCTTTTTTCCTCTTCGTTTACCATAAATCCGACGATTAGCAGTTGGAACTTGACCGTCAAAAGATTTGAAATTAAAAGCGGAGTGATGTTTTTCCTCTCGATAATGGTGTGTATAACTCGAAAAGAATGAAAAGGTAGCATGCGCTAGCGAGAGAAACCATGCAAACATTGTAATAACTACGGGTGCATGAATTCAGTTAAAGAGGAAAGAAGGATAAACCTTTTTGAAAAAGAGACGAAAGAAAAGAGTTGGCGGTTGGGGTTGAACTTTGAAGGTCTGCATGTAATCAAATTGATGCAGATGCATGATTATTGAAGCAATAATTGCACAGTTGTAAGTAGTAATTCCCCGTTGCAGTTATAAACGCATCATGAAATAAATTCACGAAATTGAACATGCAAGCCTGTTTAAAGCACAAAAACTAACCAATATGCAGAAGGAAGGGGGTAACAGGATTGATAGAGGATGAAGACATGCAAAGGGGGATTGGAGGTTGTAGATGATGAATTTTGAGGAATCGGTGTTAAAGAGTCCACTTGTTTGGGGACCGATCCTCAGAGCCTTCTGTAAATCCTACTTTCTATTGTATGTACCATCATATATACATGTATATTTGTGTACCTGTTCCATTTGACATTCAGTGGATTCATAGCAGACGATAAAGACTAGTACTTGCCTAGTTTGGGAGGTTGGGATTCTCCTAATTGGTTCATTAAAAAAAAAAATTTTTTTTGGTAGGTTGGGATAATGAAAGAATTGGAAGATTTGGATATCCCTTCCCTTGGTTCTCCTTATATTTTGTGTAATTGAAATTTAGATCCCCTTTTGATTTGATCTTTGAAAAACTAGATAGAGGCTTTATGAACCCAAATTGGTTTAGCTCTCTTCCGGATAATAAAAAATTACTCTCTTAGCTCGTATATACTCGGATCATTGTCCTATCCTTCTCAATTGTTTAAGTTCGGAACCCTCATATCCAAAACCTTATAAATATTTTAATTGTCGGCAACTTAATCTTGAATTCAATTCATTCATTACTTCTGCTCGGTTTTTACCGGTTCCTGCTCTCCTAGTTTTAAGCTTGTAGGAAAACTGAAAAAAGCAAAAACTGAATTCAAAAACTGGAATGTAAACTCCTTTGGTCATATAAAAACTATGATCAGTAGATTAAATAATGAAACCAGTAGACTTCAAGCTCTTCCCTTTAATAACTCCATAGGTCCCTTCAACTATACTCGGCAAATCAACTATCGTTATAAATTTGAGGGCTCTTTTTACCAACAGAAAGTTAAAATTGGATATTTCGCACACTTAAACTACTAGTTTCTTTCATAATGATGTTAATTCTAGAAAAGTTCATTCCACCATTTACACTCTTAAAGAAAAATCTGGTTGTTGGATTGAAGGTAGACAACCATTAGATAACCATCTCACTCATTTCAAAAAAAATTTAGACATCTTCAACTCCATCTCAATCTTCAATAAATGCTGCCATCGAATTTTTGAATCCCATTATTACTGATAATATGGACTCTGATCATATTGTTATTCCTTCATATGATAAAATTCACTCTACTCTTAAAATGATGACACATTGGAATTCTCCGAGACCTGATGGGTTCCCTCCAGGATTTTTTATTGAAAATTTAGATATAATATCGGTGGATCTTGTTTTTCATGTTTAGGATTTTTTCAAAACCAAATTTCGGTCAAAACAAACCAATAGCACATTCATTACTCTTATCCCCAAAATTCTTAATCCTTCTTCCTCTCATGATTTCAGACATATTAGCCTCTCTAATACGATATGTAAAATCATTTCCAAAATTCTTACAAATAGGCTTAAACCATTATTAACAAAATCTCCATATTCCAATCCGCCTTTATCTCTAATAGACAAATTCAAGATAACACCATCATGACCCATGAAATTTTACACTCTTTTGGTCTTAAGAAGACAAATAAAAATGGTTTTATGACAATTAAAGTTGAACTCTCTAAGGCTTTCGATAGACTTGGCCTTATATCATGGATGTCTTCATAAAACTTGGTTTCCGAAGATTGGTATCAAATCATCTATCAATGTATCAATACTATTTCTTATTCAGTTTTCCTCAACGGTTCTCCAGGTCTTATGTTATTTCCTTCTCGTGGTATTCGTCAGGGAGATCCTATGTCTCCCCATATTTTTATTATTTGTATGGAAGCCCTATCTCAATTACGTACTGATTAAAGCTGAATTTGAATAAATCATTGAAGGTTATGAGGTAAGTGATCATTTTTCATTAATTTTCCACTTATTTTTTTGCTGACGACTGCTTCCTCTTTTCTAAGGCTTCTCTTTCTCAAGCTAAAAATCATCTTAATATTATTGATAAATTTTCCAAAGCTTCGGGTCAAGTCATCAACTTAGATAAGTCTGTTTTTTTCACTTCTAAAACGCATCATAAACACATTAAGATTTTATCTAAATGTCTAAAAATGAAATATATGTCTAGAACTGAAAAATATTTAGGTGCGCCCCTCTTCCTTGAAAGATCCAAAATTAAGTCTTTTGATTTCCTCATTGATAAATTCGATAAGAAACTTACAAAATGGAAGAATAAGAATCTTAATAGTGTTGGTCAAAATATTCATACGAAGTATGTTCTCTCTAGTCAAGCTACCTATCATATGTGTGTCTTCATGGTTCTGAAAACTCTCATTAGTAGAATTGAATCCATACAAAGAACATTTTGGTGGGCTAAGCGTGATCCTAAGCATGCTTACTATTATAGGAGTTGTGATTATATTTGCAGACCAAAATCCTTTGAGGGGCTTGGTATTCGTGATCCTCATTACTTCAACAAGGCTTTTATTTCTAAATTAGGATGGAGGTTTCTTAAAAATCCTGATCAGGTATGGGCTAAATTTTTAAAAGTATATACATTTACTGGATTTAGAAAAAGCTTTCGATTCTTCTTCTTTCATTTGAAAGGGTATAATAAGTAATTTAAAGTTCCTTAAACAGAATATTACAATAAAGATTAACATCAGTAGAACTACAAATATATTGACTTCTAGATGAATTCATGATACTCCTTCATTAGGTAGTAATTTGGTTAATTCTTCTCATCAAGTCTCAATGGTCAGTGACCTTATTGACTTTGATAATAATACATGAAATGTTTCTCTTTTATTTACTTTGTTTCATCCTTCTTTAGTTCAAAAAAGATGTTCTATTAGACTTGATTCTTCAAAGTATAATCAGTTTATGTAGTCTCATACTGATAATGGAGATTTCTCAGTCAAATCAGCTTATAAGGTTTTAACATTATGTGATAACATTACTTATACTTTTGATATTTTTTTTTTGGAAAAAGGTCTGGTCTTTGCAGATCTTGCCGAAGATTAAACATTTTGTTTGGAAAATATTCTCTAACATGCTTCGTGTAAATACACTTTTTGCTAGATACAATTCTGGAAATGAAGTGCCAGAAAAAAACAGTGATGCATCTTTTTATTCAATGCCCTGTTGTTGCTCATGTTTGGTCTGCTTTATCAATGGAACATTTCATCAGTCATTCTCTGCAATCTTTCGATACTTGTTTCTTATTTTGTTTTGAAAAGATTTTGGATGAATCTCCTTATGTTGTGGATTGGCCAAGTACTAGGGCTATCATATGTTGGTTTCTTTGAAAAGTTAGGTGTGATGTAGTCTATCAAAGAACTTATTTGATCTGGATACTCTAATCTTTGACATCAAAAGATTTATTTCTACCTATATAGTTCCTAATGTGATCAGAAAATCATCAACTTTGGTGGTGAAACTGAATAAATTTGTGGTGCAGCATGTTTTCTTCCTTGATGCCTCTTTTAAAGATTTTGACGTGGTTATTGGTATTATCTGGTCTTTTAATACAAGTATGATTCATGGTATTAGGGCTGACTTTGGCACGGTTGAAGAAGCAGTGGTGGGTGAAGTTGCTGCCCTTTTTTTGGCTACTACTTGGGCGAGGAATAAGAACCCGTCAAACGTCGTTTTTGCTTCTGATTGTCTCAATATAGTAATTAACTGGCGTATCTACATAACCATATCGTAAGATACCATGGGGGTTCCATTGTTCCTATGATAAAGCAGAGCAGGTTGGTCGAGTCCGGTTCAAATCAAGTATTTACCCATTGCCGAATAATAATTGTTTTTGTTGCAAGTAACATCGCCCAAGTATATGCTGCAATGCTGTAATGATTCCAAGTAGTTGCACCATATCCATGAATGATGTTACCGATGAATTCCTGCAAATAAATCCTGCTCCCGCATAGCTTGGATATCTTCTAGTTGCTCCGTCTGTGTTGATTCTAATCCATCCTTCGTCAGGTGCCCACCAATAAAATAGTTGTTGGTCTAACATTCTTGGTAGGATTGGCAATAACAACACATCAGGAAGATGACGTGGCAAAACTATGTGTGACCGTGTAAACTCCTATTGTAGCTGAATTGCGATCATGGCCGTGTGAACTGGTTGTTGTACCTTCTGTCGTTATATAAGTTCATTTCTTGAGGTGAAGTGGAAACACTGCCTAAAACTATTAATAAATTTAGCCTTTTTTTTTGAAATGATTAAATTTAGCCTGCATCAACGGAGATATCTGGTGTACAAAAATAAAGAAAAACACAGAATTCTATTAAACTACAGTGACCTTTATGAAAAAAGGAATTAAACTACAAAGACGCCATGTAACTCATTTTTGCTACTGCGTCATTAAGGCTTAGTCTCATGGGGAAGATTTTGGCTTCTAGATTCTACAAAAGCGTTTGCCTATTCCCTCTCTTCTACTTCTCCCTCCAGAGAAAACTCAAAATCAATCTGGAATCTTGATAGTTGCGCTGTTTGGTTCAGCACTGAAAAAGTGAACTTTTTCTCTCAGCGCTGATTCAAACAGCGCAACCAAGAATATTCCAAGCATCTAACCTATTTCATCTGATCCAAAGGTCCTGATTCTCCACACTATTTGATTCAGCGCTTCTGCACTGTTTGGTTCATAGCTATGTGCTTGAATCTGGAATTCACCATATGACTTAGTAGGAGGTTCTAGCTGACGTGTAAGTAGAAGTGGAAGCCAAACTAGAACCCCCATAAAACTAAGCCTAACATGTGGCTATAGTGGGTGTTTTGGCCATTTGAGTAAACTCATGGGAGATAAGGAATGAGCCATAGTTTTTTGTTGTATCATGTTTTTTACCTCGTTCTCCAACAACTGCTTTTGAAAGATGGAAACCAAAAACTAAACCTATCTCCTTTTTAAGTTTCTTCTACTCCAGATGAGTTAAAGTTAGTTTACTTCAAGTTATCAATTTTTATTTCTGGTTTGACTGCAAAGGGTACTACTTACTAAATCAATAATGATTGCAGCAGATTGTATGATTGCTGCTACAATCAAACAAATTCTATCAAATTGATGAGAAATGTAGTATGAACAAAATGACCAGCCTTTTACGAGGAGCTTAAGAGCACCCGCAAGCTTTGCAAAACCAGTTACGAGGAGCTTGTCTAAGACCATATAAAGATTTATGAAGACGACATACTTTACCACAGGCAGTAGTAGAAAACCCTGAAGGGAGTTGCAGATAAACTTCCTCATCAAGTTCTCCGTGAAGAAAAGCATTCTGCACATCCATCTATGTAACTCCCAATCACGAGCAACTGCAACAACTAAAAATGTTATAACAGAAACCATCTTAGTAGCAAGAGCAAATGTTTAACGATAATATACCCCTTTTACCTGTTTATTACCAAAGAAAACTAATCGAGCTTTACGTCGCTCTACCATCAGAATTATTTTGATTTTGAATACAAATTTACAACCACTAACCTTTTTGCCTAGCGGAAGATTAACAATAGACCATGTTCCATTTTTTTTGAGTGCATCAATTTATTTTGACAAAGCACGCCAATGTGGGTCACGCACAACCTCAACATAACTGTTAGGCTCAATAATAATAGCCGTTAGGAAACGAGTATGAATAGCAGATAAATTATCACAAGTCACATAATTAGATAATGGATAAAGCGTACCTGAAGACGTTGTTGGATGTGCGGACGAAGATGCGGGGTCTATAACTCGGGTAGTGTCACACAAATAATCTCATAAACGAGTGTTAGGAAATCGTGTTCGAGTACTGCAATGTACAGGAGACCCATGCACATTATCCTGAACTAAGGACAAAAAAATTGTTCGTCAGGAGTATTAATATAGATCTCACTCCAACCTGGATATCTTCCGTGTTTTCTGCGGATGTAAGAATATTAGATGTCGTAGTAGATTCTACAGGCAAGCTCGAGGGAAACCGATACATTAACAGGAGAATCAACGTCATTTCCAGTTGTCGAGAGATTAGAAATTTCTGGAAATTTCGAAAGGGCGAAGATTTCGAAATCATTAAAAGCGACATGTGTCGGCTTAGGAAGTTAAAATACCGGACACGTGTCGAAAAAAGGTAAGGCCCGGGGGAGTTTTCTTCTCCGAACCTCCTCGATCTTTGGACAAGAAAAGAAGCAAACTGTGGAGGGTAAAGCCCCTCGGGACACGTGTCAGAGATCCAAGAGGCAAGACCACGCCAAAGGAAGAAGTAGCGAAGCTTCGGACCAAACCTAAGAAGGATAAGTCCGAAGACGCCGAGTGAAGAAACATAAGAAAGGGATTCGAGCCCTGCCTCAAAGGACCGAAGCCCCAGAACCATCTTCGGAGAACCGCCGAAGGAACCGCCTTACTCGACAAGGACTGACACCACCACGATCGAGTCCCTTGTCTTATTAGCTGTAAACCACCCAAGCTCGGCCTATATAAGGCGATCTTGGAGAACATTGTAAGGGTTGGAATTTTTGGGTGTTACCTAAGTGGCGAGAGAGGGATTAGGTTTGTATCTCCTCTAGATCCTTAGGATCATATCCATGTAATAGCAACACTGAAATACAATCTTTATACGTTTAGTTCTTTGATTAATGTCTTTTTACATATCTTCGGTATTGTTCTTGAGGTCGTCACACCCTACATAATGTTTAAGTTATCGTGTGTATAAGTATGAGATCTGAGGACTATAGAACATGGAGCACCTATGCAGATTTTAAACCCATACAGTTTGGCGCTAGAAATAGGGACTGATTAAAACAACTTAGGGTTTGCCTGTGATTTTTCGGGTTTTCAAATTTTTTATAGATTTTCTTATTTTTTAAAAAGATCATCAAAGTTTGTTCTTTAAAAACGCTCCAATACCTTAAACGTCTAAAAGATCCTTAAAGGCTTTAGCATGTTCAAGGGTTTTATGAGCAAATCAACAGATGGTCAGGTCATCGTCTAAGGGTTTCAAACCTTGACATGATGAAATCCATTTCAAATATGGTAATTGATTTTCATCATATATGCCTTAAAATTAAGATCGGCTATAGGAAAACGATTATGAAAAAAAAAAACTGTAGACCTATTTTAAGGGTTTTCAAGGTACCTGCTACGTGTGGAAATAAACTTTTATGAAAAAATCGTTGGGAAAGATGGTTTTGGCTAAAAGACAAAAAATATAGTTAGGGATATATCTAAAAAGAATGAATACGACCTACGCTAAAAACTCGCACGATAAAAACCGTTGCAACTTACAGACCTACATGACAGACATAGTACACTGCAGTAGCCGCCTTAGACCTCACGGGTTTTTTGTCTTCTAATAGGTCATAACCAGAATGGCATCAAAATCTGATCAGGCTCCGAAGCAGCGAGTGGGATCTTCGAGGCAAGTCATCAAAATAAAACCGCAAAACAAAGTATCAGTGCAGACCGCCTATTGCAATTCAATGATTCATACAAGGGAGAATATCAGCTCACGAAGCAGCAGCCTTGCAGGAAGAATCCACAAAAGAGACAAAGATGGAAGGGAGATAATGATTGTCGCCGAAGCAAGCAAATTCGAGTCATGGCAGCTAAAACCAGTAACTTATTCAGCAGCAGACCTTCCCGAAGATGGCCCAAGTAATAACCCTTTGGTGATCACAGTAAACATAAATAAGAAAACAGTGCCAAGAATAATGATAGACCCAGGGAGTTCAGTAGATGTACTATTCAGAATGGCTCACAGGGAATATTTCCAAAATATTCCACTGGTGCCCACGGATTATACGATCTACGGATTTAACGGAAGAGCATCAAAGCCAAAAGGAGACATCTCATTACCGGTATATGTAGCATCGATAGAGCTGAAAACAACATTCTGTGTCCTAGACATAGAATCACCATACAACGATATCTTGGGACGGCCATGGCTGCATGGGATCTTAGGAGTACCCTCTACACTGCATCAGAAACTCAGATTTCCAACTCCCGAAGGCATAGGAGAAATCAAAGGCGAGATCACGGAGTCAAAAGCATGCCATGAGAAAGATATCGATCAAAGAAAAAACGCAAGGCACAATCGAAGAGAAAGGTACATGCAACAAAAGGAGAAAGTAGTTAACGGGGAAATCAATCAAATAATACAAGGTAAAAATGGAGTAATCACGAAGGAGGCACCAAAGGACCCCAACGCCATGAATGAAGACACTCCGAACTTTACCCCAACAGAACCCACCGAGGACGTAAACATCGGAACCAGCGAAGATCCAAAAATTGTAAAAATTGGAACGTTGATGACGAAAGAGCAGCGAGACGAACTAGAGGGTTTACTGAAGGAATATGTAGACGTCTTCGCTTGGAAAATGAGTGAAATGCCAGGAATAGACGCTAGCTTGGCATGTCATCACCTAGATATAAACCCATCAGTGAGGCCATTCAAGAAGACCGCGAAAGTTAGCAGATATATACCAAACACCGGTTGAAGCCGAATTAAACAAGATGATCGAAACAGGAATTGTCAAAAAAATACAATATGCAGATTGGATTTCAAACATGGTCATCGTACCGAAGAAAAACAAAGGAGTACGCATATGCATCGATTTCAGCAATTTGAACAAGGCGTGCCCCAAAGATCCACATCCTCTACCCAGCATAGACCAAATGGTAGACACAACATCAGGCCATGAGCTATTAAGCTTCATGGATGGCTACTCTGGTTACAACCAGATTCCCTTAGCAGAAGAAGATCAGAAACATACGGCGTTCTTAACATCTAATGGATTATATTGTTGCACAAGAATGCCATTTGGATTAAAGAACGCCGGTGCCACATACCAAAAAGCTATGGAGAATATCTTTCGTCCTTGGTTAAAAAAGACTGTCGAAGCATATGTAGACGATATGCTAGTTAAGAGTAAACAAGCCGACACTCATGTGAGAGATCTACAAGAAATACTGGAAAAAATGCGACAAATCAACATGAAGATCAACCCAGCCAAATGCATCTTCGGGGTGACCTCCAGAAATTTTTTGGGATATATAGTTACAAAAACAGGTATCGAAGCGGACCCGCTAGAAGTACAAGCAATTCGAGAAATGCCATCGCCAACAACTATAAAAGACGTACAAGCTTTAAACGGAAGATTGGCAGCTCTTAGCAGATTCATTGCACGATCTTCGGACAGATGTAAAGACTTCTTTAGCATCCTGAAAAAGGGAGAACAATTCATATGGACAGACGAAAGGGAGGCCGCGTTTCAAGGGATCAAAAATTACTTAGCAAGCTTGCCAGCCCTGCAGCGCCCAGAGAAAGATGAAAAATTGAAACTCTACATTGCCGCGAATAAAGATGCCATCAGCGCAGTACTAGTAACAACTAAAGAAGAAGAGAAGCCAGTATACTACATTAGTAGGACCCTTTTTCCAGCCGAGAAAAATTACACAAAGTTGGAACAATTGATCCTCGCGCTAGTAGTAGCAACTCAAAAGCTTCAGACATACTTCCAGGCTCACAAAATAATTGTGCTAACAAAAACACCAATTGAATCAGTTCTGAGAAACCTCCAGGCAGCAGGCAGAATTGCAAAATGGAACGCTCAAATTGGACAGTATGACGTGGATTACGAGATCAGAACGACATTAAAATCACAAATCATCGCAGACTTCCTAGCTGAGTTCCCAATTGAAGAAGACTACGAAGAAGAGCTTATCCTAGGAATCGAAGACGATGAAGGGCCTAACGACCTGCTACAACAGTGCCATCCTCGGAGATGGGAAGTCTTCATCGACGGTTCGGTAAATAGCGATGGCCGAGGAGTGGGCATAGTCTTTACCTCACCCGAAGGAAAGCGCACAGTGTACGCACTTCGGTTGGAGTTCGGGTATGAAGCAATGATTCATACCTTAAAACACATGATCAGCATGGAGATTCAGGAGGCACGAATAACGACAGACTCACAACTAGTAGTACGACAATTGGATAGAAGCTACCAATCCAATGACTCGCTATCCAAATACAAGAAATTAGCAAGAAGACTCATGACAAAAATACCGCATCTCAAAATTCGACACATTTGCAGAAAGGATAACAGGCATGCAGACGCCTTGGCATTCATTGTCTCAAAGGTGACAGATCAAAATATCATCTCCATCGAAATTGGTAGAATAAAGAAATCATCAATAACAACTGAAGAAGGGGAGATGGTGATGGCCATTTAAGAAGAGTACGACGACTGGAGGGTGCCCATAAGAAAATACTTGGAGAACAAGGAATTGCCAAGCAACCCACTAGAAGCGCATAAAGTAACCAGTAGATCCGCTAACTACCGACTCGTAGATGGGGTCTTACATCGACAATCATTCTTGGACCCCTATTAAGGTGCGTCCACCGAGTAGATGGCATAGCACTAATGAGAGAGCTACACAGCGGAGAAGCAGGAACCCACAGTGGTGCACGAGCACTCGCACAACGAACCAAGGCTCAGGGATACTATTGACCATACATGCACGCTGACGCCAAAAACATCTCTCAAAAATGTGACCCCTGCCAAAGATTTGCTAAACGAATCCACGCACCAGCAACGAATCAAAATTCAGTATTAAGCCCATGGCCCTTCGCCAAATGGGGGTTAGATATCGTAGGCCCATTCATTCTAGGAACATGACAGAGAAGGTACATCATAGTTGCAACCGACTACTTCTCCAAATGGATCGAGGCAAAAGCTCTAAGGAGTCATACATGACGAGAAGTATTTACCTTCTTCTGGGAGAACATATTCTGCCGATTCGGAGTACCAGCGGAAGAGCTGTTAAATCAATACAATGTAAGGCTAAGAACCTCGACGCCGATATATCCTCAAAGTAATGGCCAAGCAGAGGCGACAAACAAAACAATAGGGGATAACCTGAAAAAACGAGTGCTGCCCCACAAAAAACAATGGTGTGAACACCTGCACAACGTACTATGGGCATTCCGAACCTCCCAAAGACGAGCGACGGGAATGACTCCTTTTCACCTAACATTCGGGACCGAGGCAGTATTACCTACAGAAATAATGATACCAACAGATAAATACAAAGCGTGGGAACAAAACCTTTCGGCAGATTTAATATATGCAAAATTGGACGACCTCGAAGAAGCAAGAGAGGAAGCTCGACAACACATCATCAACTACCAGCAAGGGGTAGCCCGAGGATACAACAAAAAAGTAATTGAAAGAGAGTTCCAGCCTGGCG
>JAJJMA010222912.1:0-36660 GCA_023529015.1 Papaver nudicaule
CAACTCCTTTTGCTTCACCTCCAGCTCTTGATTGACCTGCGCGACCTCCTGTTCTAACTCAACGAGGGTATCAGTAACATTGCTGAACTCCAAGGTGATCTTCCTCTGCTCTTCAGTCTTGGTCTCGACCTCAGTCATCAACCGCTCTTTCTCTTGAACCAGTCGCTCAATTTCGGCAGATAGCTTCGAGGTTCTGGGGTCAGTTTGGTCCTTGCCTTTTTCAACAGCTCCTGCAGCCAGGCAACGTTAAACCGCATATAATCCGCGGTCGAAAGAATCCCCTCCCATTTCGCTATCTGACCCTCGGAGGGTGGATCCTGATCAGCGCAAAAAAAAAACGGCCGCCACGACCAACATATCGCGGACCATTTTGACTTGGGCCGCCGCCCCGAGACAATCTGCCATTTTCGGAGGCACGAGGTGGCCATGACGCCTTAGAATTTTAGTGTAAGTACCCACGTGCGCTGTAGGGACCCAGAACCCATGGACGAGCTCAAAAGCATCGTCTTCAAAACCAATCTTTGAACGATCGAAGACTCGTTCGAACAGGGGCAGAACAGCAGAATTACGGACTGCGCCGGCAAGAGAAGAACGAGTCGTGTTAACAGAAGAAGAGCGAGTTGTATTAATAACCGGAGAGCGAGCCGCAACTGTAGCAGGCGAACCCAACACTGCGGAAGCTGAGGGGCGGTTGACGATTTTATCATTTCTAGGAGGCAAGGAATTCCTCATACGTTTCTCGCTACCCGCGCTATCAGTCTCCTTGTTCACGCACTTTCCCATATCCGCTTCCTATAAGAAAATAAGTCAGTTATGCAACACCAACTCAATAAGCGAAAGTGATAAAACACCCAAAACAAGCCGACATGGCTCACCTGCTCAGAGGGTACTGAAGTCGCTTCCTCTTCAACGTCTGTATCACCTGCTTGCTCGTCCGAATAACCACCTTCGAAGGAACCTAGAGCAAAAACGCATACACCAAACAAACTCAAAACTCTCTCGATTCGCAGAAAATGAAACAGATATTAGAGCCTTTATATATAATTTTTTTTCGCTTGAAAAGGGGGATTAAATGCGCTCCACGTGTAAAATTTAATACATACCTGGATCAGATAGTACAAGAGCAGAAGAAGGCGGGCCCACTTGGTGTTCTTTCCCTGACATCGATGAACTGAAAGATTCCAAAATGGCAGACGGAGAGTTCAGGGGGTTAACCTCACCGCGCCTAACGGAACAAACCAAAGGCTGCAAACGGGTTAACTTCATCACATCAGCCGGTTTAGGGCCAGCTCTTTTGTTATGGCATTCAAGTTCTCTCACAAACTCTGGATTGCTCGAGCGAGCAGGGGTCTGTACGGACGCGACACGTTTCCTCTTCGAGGAGGCTACCGGACGCGCCTGTTTAGTACAAGACTTATTAGAAAGGGAGGATATACACCGAGGAACGGGGACTATGCCCGCTTCCCAGTTTCGTTTATCAGTCAAGGCTTTCTCACGCCACTCATGCTCGGGCATATTAAGCCACTCCTCCAGAGACCGCTTACGCGGCCCTGGATCATGAGCGTCGTCAGGCTACGTGCAAGCAAAAACTTAAGTAAACACAAAATCTAAATATATATATATATATATATATATATATATATATATATCTATTTAGATATATAATGCAAACACCGAATTGATACGCCAAAAGGTAGGTTACTCACCGCAACACCTCTGCCCAACACAGTACTAGGCGCTGAAGGAGACAGTTTGGGGACTCTGGTTGTCCGCGATCGTACTTGTCCGCCAGCAGCTTTTGGGGAGGGAAGGGGGACTTTCCTCTTTGACTTATGCTTCACGACTGCGTCAGGATCCAAAGGAAGAGGACCCCAAGCTGTCTCAGAAGAATTCCGAGCGCGACCCTTGTTCCCGAGAACCAGCCTCAGAGGTTCTCCTACACTCTTCTCAAGCACAAAACGGCCGACGCGGTGCATCTCATAAAGCTCGTCATTGTCCGGCGCATGGTAAATAACATGAGCGATGACTAGAAAGTTCATCACGCGTGTTAAAAGCTCTTCCCAATACAAACGCCAATCCGCAGAAACGCGGAGAGAATCTCGAGAAGGTTGAGGATAACAGATGGTGAAGGGGATCGGACGACAGCGAAGCACGCCCCCATCAGAGTAGACAAACCTATCATAACAAGCCTCAATCGAGGCATCATCCAGGATAAGAGGACGCAAGGGAGGTGGAGGAACCCCCTGGTAAAAACCTGCTTGGCGGACAACCCGATCGAAGATATAGGCCTCAATAGAGAACGCGCCCCCGCAAAAACCAGGGAGGTAGCCAGACGTAACTGACAAAATAAAGTCCACTTCGCTCGCCTGATTCACTCTTCGAGAGTCAAGGATCTCCTCTTCATCCGAGTAAAAGGTGTAAAGAGTAGGTCCAACGCGACCATCAGTGTATGGAGAAAAACAAACTTGCTCCCAATATCCATGTAATTGGAAATGTTGTCAAGAGATTTAGGCGATTTCCGCTTATAAAGGCGGGCACGAGGATAAGTATACACCATGGGATCTTGATAGACCTCCCCATCCTCGTTGACCCGTTCCTCGATGCCATGAATGGAAAGCGTCGGAACTGGCGGGCTGAACCCTGGAAAGCGATCCCAAGACCACATCTAAAGGAAGCTTGCGGGTACGAAAGTCTCGACAGTGTGCACATTAGCGGCCCTCTGGATATCGATCACGATCAAGTCTAAGTGGTGGTAAAGTCCGCCCAAGAACATAGGAGCCAAGGGAAAAGATACGCCACGCGCCATTTGAACGACCATTGGCATAAGTTCTTCCTTGATTGTATCCCCTGGGCTGAATTCGAAGATATCATGACTCAGCCAGAAAAGAAGAAACGCGGCCAGTTGCACCGTTTCTGAATCCTCATCATAATTCGGACATTCCCAACGGCCCTCCACCATTTTCGGTGCCCAGTACTTCACGAATAAAGGGTAGGAAGAGCACCTTTTCTTTTGCCTGCTTGAAGTGGCTGCTTCGGCATCATCCTCGCCTGGAAGGCGCAAAGACAGATTTGTGATTAGTTGTGCATAATGAAAACACTCACAAATAGTAAAAAGAGAATAAAGGACGAGCCAAAGAAAATATTACCACGGACGCCTTCATGTTCCTCGCCCCCTTCTATATCGTCATCCTGAGCGCCCTCAAGTTCCTTGCCCTTTTCTGGATTATCCCCGGCTCCCTCGACGAGAACGTCCCTTGCGAGCTCTTTGGACATTTTCAGAATGGCAACCAAATCCCAATCCTTGTCACGCATACATCCTGCGACGGCTGACTGATGCCAATAGCAGGCGCCATGGGCTGGTAACAAAGTGAGACCAATTACGTCCTCAAGAGTGATAGTCGCCTCTCCCCAAGCGAAAAGGAAGGTATGGAACAGAGAAATCCAACGCGTGACTAGCTTGGTCAGGTCGAAGTTACTGCGGTTGCAGGAGCGACATTTGGATGCTTTGATAGCATCAAGAACGCCGATCCCATCCAGAATACGGGCATGCGACTCATGCTTTTCAATGAAATCAACCCACGCTGACCAGCCCTCTTGGGGTTTCGCTGTGGATTTATAGACAATGTTGGGAAGCTCGTAATCGCCACGGTTTATAGCCAAGCGAGGAATTTGTTCATTAGGAGGAAATGACCACCCGATGTCATTCGGGTTCAACAGCCACAGCGGGTCGGCTCGCAGGGGCGGCGACAGTCGGTTCAGAAGGCGCTGATTAAAGAAGTCATCGGGATATTCAGTACTGGGAAGATGAACAAAGGCGCTCTGGAGGGAAATGCTTCGGTTGAACAGAGTATGAGAAAATAAACCGTCTTCCCGATCAGGAGGAGGGAAGACATCAAGGTTAGCATTCTGAGCGCCCCCTCCATATGGCGTGGCTCCGGGGTTAACCTCGTCCTCATGATCAGGGGCTAGTGAGTCGTTTTACAAAGGCTCGTCGTAATCACTCATGGTAGTAAAGGAAGAAAATAAGAGGATTTTTTAACCAAGGAAAGTGTGGCTGGAGGAAGCGATGGTAAAAGGGTATTTATACTGAGGAGAGAAAAGTGTAAAGTTATAACCGTCCGCCACCTAGACCACGATGCCAATAACTCGTGGACGTGCGCCGCCACGTAGGCCATGATCCTGACGGTTACAGAATTAATCATGGGCGACGGTCAGGGGACTTGGGTTCCCATGGGTGACGGTCGACCCGGGGCATTTGCCCGCCCGAACCGTCAGGGGACTAATGTGGATACCCCAAGTCCAATAGGGCCTGATGGGCTTGATACATATTAAGTTGAGCTTATCTAGTTGGGCTTGGATTTAGACATCTTGGGTGTTTAAGAGATAAAGAATGGCAATTATGTTAATAAGTGACTAAGAGGACACGTGGAAACCAAGGAGTGAAAGGGAGTCTCTATAAATAGGGCTCTAAAAGGATCATTAAGGGAGGTTCTTTGGAAGAAAAGAGAAATTATACTACACTTTTGAGAGAGAGAGAACAAGAGAAATGAGGTGAACCGGGTTGCTACCTTTGTGACTCGAATCGGATTATCAATCTTACCCCATTCACACCAGGCTGATATTCTCTTGGGATGACACACTTGTTATATTCCCTAGCTAGACGGCGATGATAATTTTCCATATGAGTCAAGGCGATAAGCCGTTGTTCTTCCAAGTCATCCAGTTTTGCCAAGATTAATCTGTATTGAGGTTCTTCTCCCAAGCTTCATGTTTTGTTGTTGGCAGTATGCCTTCTGATGGAAGTACCGCTTCTGCACCAAATGTGAGTAAGAAGGGAGATGCTCCAGTCGCCTCTCTAACTGTTGTTCTGTAGGACCACAGAACATTATGAAGATGCTCACACCAGGCTTTCTTGTGTCCTTCAACTCTCTTTTTCAATCCCATTCCTATTGTTTTATTTGTTGCTTCCGCCTGCCCATTGCTTTGAGGATAAATAGGAGTTGACTTCCCTAGCTTGACGACGTATGTTGCTAATAAATTTTCAATATTCTCGCCGACTAATTCTTTTCCATTATCAGTACAAATTTCCGTCGGGACACCAAAACGACAAAATATATTTTCCCATATGAATGTAAACACCTCCTTTCCTGTTCTTTGCCTCAGCGCCTTGGCTTCACACCATTTAGTAAAATAATCAGTAGCCACAATGATGTATCTCCTCTGCCCTGATCCTGGGGTCAATGGCCCAATGATATCAATCCCCCATTTGGCAAAAGGCCATGGGCTTAACACCGAATTTAAGGATACTGCTGGCGCTTTTATTCTTCTTGCGTACAGTTGACAGTTCTTACACCGCTTAGCATATTCTGCCGCATCACCATTCATCCAAGGCCAGTAATAACCTTGCATTTTTACTTTTAGAGCCAATGCCCGCTGTCCGTTGTGATTCCCACAATTTCCCTCGTGAATTTCTTTCAACAGCTTCTTTCCTTCCTCCCTTGATACGCATCGTAATAGTGGCCTAGCAAATGATCTTCTGTATAATACACCATCTCTTAACTCATAATTCCCTGACCTGCTTATAACTTTATGCACTAGAATTTTGTTTCCAGGAGTGGTAAGATGCTCTAAGTAATATCTAATAGGGGTTCGCCAGTCTGTTTCCGCCGACTCTTCGATGTCTACCGCTAAAACCTCCTTCTGCCTTCTTTCTTCTATTGATGACATCTTTACCCTTTCGATTGCAATTGCTGGCACCTCCGGATCCGCCATCATAGAAGAGATAAATGCCAGCGCATCAGCATGTCTGTTGTCATTTCTACATATATGTCTGAATTCGATGCCGGTGATTTTGTTAGCGTATTCTCTTGCCAGTTGTAAGTACTTTTTCAGTGAGCTATCATGTGCTTCATATCTTCCTAGGATCTGTCGAATGACCAGCTGAGAATCACTGGTTAAACGGATGTTGCTGATGTCCATCTCAATGATAAGCCTCATAGCGTGTATTACCGCCTCGTACTCTGCTTCGCTGTTTGTAGCTGGAAACTCTAACCTGAGTGAATGAACTATCCTTGAACCCTTTGGCGAAATGAAGACTATACCAATTCCTTTGCCTTCTCTATTAGCTAAACCATCTACATATACCCCCCACTGATTTGGATTTCTTTTTAGTAAATCTGGAACTCCTTCATCTGGATCTTCTTTTTCCATGAACGGGATGTCTTCAGTTTCTTCTTCTTCTTCTTCAATTGGAAAGTCTGCCAGAAAGTCGGCGATAACCTGCGACCTTTGAGCCGTCCTGATTTCGTATTTGACGCCAAACTGTTATATCTGAGCATTCCATTTTGCAATACGCCCTGCTCTTTGGGAACTATGAAGTATGGCTTCAATGGGAGTTTTGGTAAGTACTGATAAGCATGAAAATAAGGGCGGAGTCGACTAGCAGCGAAAACCAGAGCTAATATTAATTGTTCTATCTTAGTATAATTTTTCTCAGCAGGTTGCAGAGTTCGACTGATGTAGTAGATTGGCGTCTCTCCTCC
The DNA here is from genome assembly GCA_023529015.1 of Papaver nudicaule. NCBI lineage: Eukaryota > Viridiplantae > Streptophyta > Magnoliopsida > Ranunculales > Papaveraceae > Papaver > Papaver nudicaule. Next base: position 6,543 of record JAJJMA010222912.1, read on the forward strand.
TTTTGTTCGTACCAGCACTGCACTAACCGCTGATGATGTTGCTGCCAGATAAACCCTTAATTCTTCCCCATGCTCCGTCGGCTGAATAGCTGGTATAGTGGCTAAGTATTTCTTTATTCCCTGAAAGGCAACCTCATGATCGTCCGTCCAATTAAACTTCTCTCCTTTCTTTAGCATTTGGAAAAATAATTTGCATTTATCAGAGAATCGAGATATAAATCTGTTAAGAGACGCTAATGTGCCATTTAAGCGCATAACATCTTTCAGTGTTACCGGCGAGGGCATATCTAAGATGGCCTTGACTTTTGCTTGATCTGCCTCTACTCCATTTTTTGTGACAACATAACCCAAATTTTTTCCAGAGGTAACCCCGAATACGCATTTTGCTGGGTTGATCTTTAATTTAGTTATTTGCATGTTGATGAGGTTAATAAAATATCTCAACTATTACACGATTCAATAATGAAGTAGTGAAGCAAGTCGAGTTCGAATCCACAGGGAGGTGTGAGTTTAAATTGTTAAAAAGAATGAATTTTGATTTCTTATGTAGAAAATTTTAGAAAATTATAAAGTTGTAATTCAAATTATGAGATGAGTATTGATCAAGGAGTCTTTATCCACTAATGAGCATGAGTATATTCGATCTTACAAGTATAATCTTCTTCAAAGCATGTTTATTAACAACCCTATAATAGTTATAAGTTCAACTAATCTATATTGACTCCAAAGTCACTTCGTAAGTTCTCTACTAGATTCTAGCTAATTTGGCTACTTTGAACAAGTTCTCAAAGTGTAACGAAATCAAACGGTAAAATCAGTGAATCGGGTTTGTTCCTAACCACATGTTCATAAGTTCGACATGTTAACTTAGGGTTGTCTAATATACACCAAAGTCCACAAAATCCCTTTGCAACGTTGATGCTTTGCTACTTGTGATAAAATCACCCCAACAATTATGGATTAGGGTTTAAGAGTCTAGCTTTAGAATTGCACACAAACTATTCAATTGTACACTTAAACAATATGTAAGCAATTCATGGTCATAAGATCAATAAAAGACAAGCAATAAAACATCAACCTTGAAGAAAGATTAACTTGTATAAATCATCAAAAATTCATATCATATAGTTTCGAAATCATCCTCAATCAATAATAAAATTAGCTACTCATGTCTTGGAAGTAACCCATAAAATCTGTGTAAAATATTGTCTCAAAAACTAAAGAAAAATAAGAAAGCAAACCACTGTGATACAGCAACCAGTGGTTGAGAAAATTGCTATCCAAGAACTCCCTTGTAGCTTTGTGTGTCCAACTGTTGCGCCAGATAAACTTTGCTCTCCAGGAAACCCTGTTGCGCGTCCAAACTTCTGGAAAAGATGGGTCAAAAGATGATGCGTCTCTGTCTGTTTTTGTGCCCTTTTATAGCCTCTGTTCTACCGACTTAAACCCATAGACAATCTGTTTCCAAATCCAACTCAAATTGCCCAAAATATACTCCTGTAATCTCAACCATTCATCACCAAATATCAACTGCAACAAGAGACTTTCTCACCTAATTTTTTTCTATATCAAACTGACCCTAAACTCTTGCAAATCCGTGTAATTCTGAACTCCAAATTCCTCTTTTATTCCTTCTCAAACACGCACAGAACTGCACCAGAGCTGATGGCTAGCCGCTTTGCCAAACATACTCCAGCCAACTGGTTGCACTGAACTTGTTCTTCATGTGCTCAATCTCTGGCAAGACTCCATTCCTCCACCATGTTGAGTTCTTGTAAACATCAGACCCTTGCTAATTTCCTGTTGCTCCATCAATTCAAATCCTAGCCAAGGCAAAGAACCCTCCAACAGCTCACAAAATCACAGCAGAAACATCACAGTAACGCGACAACACCATGGAAGCCACTTCACAGTAGCACCACCAATCTCCAACCCACAACAAAGGTGTAAACTGACCAGTATTCTTCAGCTCAAAACTCACCTTCCTTGTTCCATTCTTGGAATCAAGCCAGTACCCGCCTAATGATACATCCTAGGCTAGCCATTCATGCCTCAATCTCCATCCAATGCATCCCAGAAACCATGACACCAGCTCACCATTTTCACCTCGTTTTGCACCTGAAACTGACAGCTGAAACACTTCTGCGTCTTGGTTTCAGATTAACCTCTTGATCTTCTACATAGCTCTCTCTTGTTACTGCTTTCCTGAGCTTCTTTCCCTGCCACAATTAATCATCACATACCCATTCAGTCTTCCTCACAAACCTATGTCAGTAGCCATCACAACAGCAACAGCGCCTAAAACTGCACTAGAACTCAGTTTTCCTGTCACTTTTCTTGAACTCAAACCAGCACTCAAATTAGCACCATAGACCTGTTATTGCATCAACAAATCCCTTGTAGAACCTCCATTGAGCCTGTAAAATCCACAGCAACACAGCCATAGAACCTGCACAGCAAAAACCAGACATCCACTGCAACAGCAACAACACCATTGTTTCTCTTCCTTGCCTGGCTCAAAATAACCCCAGAATTTGTCACAGATTCCAGAAATGCTACAAATCTCACACATTCAATCATTGCCTGCAAGTTGTACAATTCCCGGCGGCAACCATGGTTTCTATTCCACCAATTTTTGATATGTGTAATGCCTTTAACACCTCTTCACAAAACCAACATCGAACCCTAAATCTGTATAAATCCGAGCTCCTTCTTCCTTTGAATTAGCACCATATCTCTGCATCTATATGAATCTCAAAAGCCCTTTGTAAATTCCACTATTGATCCTTGCAAACTCACAGTAATCACAGCCACAGCAAACCCTTTCTTTTTGGCTTCTTGCGGCCAAATTACAGTCCAGAAATCTCACGATTGGCACCACCAATTCAGTCTTGTTGTTGGCTTCATAAATCTCAGAAAACCCTTTGTATGCAGCAGCAACTTCCGCTTACATCGCCTTCACAACTTCACAGCAACCGCAACAGCAAAACCCCTTTAATCCCTAATTCTGACGGTCTGAAACTGACCCCAAATCAACCACCACCAGCTCCATAAACTCGTCACTGATCTCCTCTTGCTGTTGTCACAATCCTCTCTTGAATCCTTGCTGAAAAAACCACTGAACCAGGCCAACATAAATGACAGACTCAGCTGGAAATTTGGTCATGAAAATGGAAATAGATGACCTGATTTTTCTGTGTCTGAAACATAATGAGATTTCCTTCCCTTCATCGTACTCGTGTGTTGTACATGTGTGGAGACTCCACCTACAAATCCAAGGCATTTGTGTTAAGCCCAAAACTTCATTCTTCCAATGGTTTCATCTGCGGCCCATGAAGTTTAGTAGTTCCAGCACTCTTTGTGCCTGCATATAGAAATGAGGGTTTTATTCTCCTCCAGTAACTCGTTTTGTCTCTGAACTCACGTTTGAGCTTGTTTTTCATGCTTTTTGTTTTGCTTTGTGAATTTAAAGTTATTGTACCTGCAAAATAGAAAACAACGTTAGGATAAAGAATTTTCGAGGCATAAGCTAGACAAAAGTGTATGAATAGGGTACTCTTGAGTAGGTGTGTTAAGCACCTATCACATGTGATCAAAAATTTCTTTCAAATCTTGCACGTGATTCTTCTTTTCCTTGCTCTTGACCAACATATCATCAACGTATACCTCCATAGTTTTTCCTATCCATTTCTCGAACATATCCTAAGCCATCTTTTGGTATGTGGCACCAGCGTTCTTGAGACCGAACGGCATTCTTGTGTAGCAAAATAAACCTTTAGTAGAGAAAAATGTTGTGTGTCGTTGATCCTCTTCCGCCAGCGGTATATGGTTATACCCAGAGTAGCCGTCCATAAAAGATAGTAGCTCATGCCCAGAAGTGGCATCAACGGTCTGGTCTATACTTGGTAAAGGAAAGCTGTTCTTTGGACACGCCCTATTCAAGTCGCTGAAGTCGATACAAATTCTTACTATTTATTCTTCTTAGGAACCACCACCGTATTAGCTATCCAATCAGGATATTGAACTGGTCTAATGATTCCTGACGCTCTCATCTTGCCAATCTCTGCTTCCACCGCCTCCTTGAATGCTGGTGCCAATTTCCTTATACGCTGCTTGAATGGCCTGATTTTGGGATCTATATCAAACTTATGACATGCAATTTCTGGGTCAGTACCATGCATTTCATTCATGCCCCAAGCAAAAACATCCACATATTCTTTTAGTAGGACTTCTAACTGCCAATATTCTTCTTCATTCAACAAGGTACCAATTTTTACTATCTTAGGAGTATCCTCCTCGCCTATGTTGATATCCCTTGTAGGTTCTACCGCTGTGAAGTGCAATTCTGGTTCTCCCATAGGCGAAGGTTCCTTTAATTGCTATAAGGGTGGAGCCGAAGAATTTGCTGTGGAGTCGCCCTCCTTCACAGAAAGAACATATTTGCTAGCGTCAGCGACTACTTCATTTATTTATTTGGCTTTGGCTAATTCTTTAGTCTTCTTCTTTTTCTCATTCAATCTTGCTTTTCGAGTTTCACGCATCTTGACGTCTACTTCATTGCATGCTTTTGCCATAGATGAATCACCAATGTATTCGGCTACCCCTTCTGGAGTTGGAAATCTCAACCGCTGATGATAGGTCGAAGGTACTCCCTTGATGCTATGTAACCATGGTCTTCCAAGGATTGCTGCATATGGCGAGTCTACATCCACAACACAAAAAGTAGTGTCCATGACCAAAGTCTTACATGTGACAACTTTCAGCTTAACCTCTCCTTTAGGCTTAGATGCTATCCCATTAAATCCATAGATACTATATGTGAAAGGAACTAAAGGTTCCACCGGTTCTTCTTTAGAATCCATAGCCTGATAAGCTGAATTGAAGAGAATATCGACAGAACTACCTGGATCAACCAGTACTCTTGGAACTTTGAACTTTCCCATTTGGATGGTTAACACCAGCAAATCCAGATGACTTCTTGCTTCAGGTGACAGTTCTACCGCCGAAAAGCTGACCGGCTTCTTCATCCATTCCAATAATGGACTGTTCTTGACGGCAACGCTGAAAATTTCTTTACCATCTCTATCCCGCTTATGAATCCTTGACATGACGTTATTATGGAATTCATCTCTACTAATCGTTGAATGCACGATGGAAAAACAATTTAACTCTTTGAGATCCCGCTGAACTTCTACTTCAAAAACTTCAGGCTTCGGCGGTACAACCTGAATTGGATGAACCTCCATTGGCGGTGCTGGAGGTAATTCTAAAAAAAATTGGAACCTTCCCATACGATTGAATCTGTGCACCTCCCTCTGAACTACTGTGCAATTCTCAGTTGAATGACCATGGAATTGATGATACTGGCAATACTGACTAGTGTTTGAAATGGGGTGCATGGGATTTCCTCTGTTAAAAGGATAGCGGATTTCATCCTCGACGCCGAACTTTCTATTTGCCCCCATGCATCAGTATATGTAACACGAAGTTTTGGTAATGTGGCGTCTTGGAAATCTGGGTATCCTGGCCTTGTATCGCCGAACCTTCGATTATCATTGTTGAATCTTCTATCACCATTACCTTGCCGCCGATTGTCATATCCTCCTCTATAGTCGCCGCAGCTTCTTCTATCATTGTTGGCGTACCTACCTCTGTTATCTTGACCCTCTCTTCCATCATAGGTATCTCTTTTCCCTTGATTCCATTGCTGAGCGTTGTTCTGCTGATACTGTTGTTGCTCTTGTGGTTGATGTGGAATAATTGTCGTTGAGTTAGGACCCGCCGCTGCTGATTCTAATTTCTTCTGCTCCATTTTAAGCCATTCTTTTCTCATTTGTTCTTGCTCTTCTGGTGACAAATTGTTTATAGAGTTAGCATGCCTTGCTCTTTCTTTCTTCTGGCGATCTTCTTCCTCTTGCATTTCTTCATACGACAACCATTCATTTTGTCTAGCTCTCAGCTCACCCATATCTGCCGCTGGGGTCCAATACAAAGATTGAAACATTAGATCATTTGTCCTCATTGAACTAGAAAACGCCCGCATTTTTTCTTTGTCAGAAACCGCCGATCCTACTTCACTACAAAGTTTTCTCCATCTCATGATATGACTTCTGCATGTTTCCATAGGTATTTTCTTAATATTAAACAACTTTTCTACCCCTAGTCGTACTCTCTTGTTTTGAATATAATTTGCTATGAAAATCTCTTCCAATTCTGCGTATTTCTTAATTGACTTTGCTTTCACCAAACCACGCCGAAGCTTCATCCTTGAGTGAGGCGGCGAACGACATGCACATTATTGGGTCTGAGCCAGTCCATGCTGTTAAATCTCTCCTGTAACATTGTAAGTGTTGGGATGGATCTCCTGTTCCATCAAAAATTGATGTGAAAGTTGGCATACAGAATCTCTTGGATACCTTCCCATAGGTAATCTCATCTACAAATGGTGTCTTTTTTGCCTCAGAGATGGCCTTCTTCAATTTATCATCCTTTGGCGGGCCTGTGACTTTTGCCAATTTCCTTTTCATACGGCGTAATTGCCTTGCCACACATTCATTTATATCATTCATCTTGTCTGAGTCGGCGAAACTTTCCTCATTATAATTAGATTTTTCAGTCCTCTTACTTCCTTCTTCCTTTTTTACTGTGGACGCTGCTACTTCTGGCTTCTTAGATCTACTCTTTTGAGTATTATGAACTGTATGAGTTGAGCGACTTTTGCTGCGACTTTCCATTAACTGCTTATGATGCTCTGCTAATTGTCGATTACTTTGGAGGATAATGTCCATCTTTCTATGCATTTGTAACTGCATATCTGGGCTTGATTTATGGTACTCTGTTCAAGGAATTTCTTCAACATTTCTTCTGTAGCATTAGTGGACCCGGCTTTTCCTTCTGATATTGTTATCGGCGCTGTTTTTGATCTAGCATCCGCCGCCATTTTGCTGTTGCCTTCTACCTCCTTTGAAGTGTTTCCGTTTACCATATGACCATTACCGGCTGCTCTTGAAAGTAAACCATTAGTATTGAGACTGCCGCCTACTGCCCTTGATAACCCTTCAACTGCATGAGAAGTGTCTCCGGGAATTGCTGTTTCCTTCGTAGTACCGTCATCCACAGCTTTTCCTTTGCTTTGCACAGGGACCTCTACTTCATCTTTCTCTTCTGGTATCCCCTCCAAATGAGTTATATCTTCTATAAAAACATTGTCCATTACCGCTGGCTGTTGTTGTGATACCGTCGTCGGCATTGCTGCTGTCTGTTGCTGTTCTACTGCTGGTATTGTTGGCTGATGTTGTTGTGTTGCTGACTGTGGAATTGTTGTACGCTGACTTGCACTGCCGCTCCAGAAAAAATCATGTGCAAAACCTGACGGTGGTACCGCTGAACTTCTTAGGTTATGTCAATTAGGAAGGGGTACTGACTGAGCGGATATGGGAAACTTATGATATTTGCTTGTTGACGCCGTACTTCCTTTTCGCCTAGTCGTCATTTAGTACCCTGTGTAGAAAAGAACAAAAGCACTTCCTGACAGTATTAAGCTAGCTTGACTGTTAGCAAATGCCAAATTGGTTAGTGGAGGTGGTTGAGAAATTTCTGTAAAATAAGGAATGAACAAAATAGCGCAGGCATAGTTGTACTATTTGCAGGACATGACCTAATCTTGTCGGCAGTTGAGAAAACCCTAATTTTTGAAATCCATGAAAATAAAAACACCCCAGTTTTACAACCCTTTCCGCCATTTGGATCAAAATTTGTACGACATCTAATTTTTGCTAATGACGTTTCGTAAAATTTTAACTCACTAAGCATAATATGACACAAGAACTAAGAACAACAAGCACTAAGCCTATACTACAAAAAATATTAACATTAGCCACGCTTCTTATCCGTGGCAATTGTTGAAAAATCTGTGGCAATAAATAGTTTGCCACGGCCTGTAGGGCGTGACAAATTGTCCCGTGGCTAATAGTATTAGCCACGATCTCAGCCACGATTTCTGGGTGTGGCAATTGGCACATGATTATTTGCTACGGCTGCCAGGCGTCACTGTTTAGCACACATGTGTGCCATGATCTGCCCTACTTGCCACATATTATTGCCATGCCAAAAGCTCACATATTAATATCTTGTTCCATGATTATACATTTATTGTAGCTTGATTTATTAGCAAGTATAAAAAATTTATACTAAATCATTCACCAATAGTACAAAGTATAAAAATATCGAAAGCTTTCATTCATTCATTAAAAAAGATCAAATACATCCAGATCCAACACAAACAATATAATAACTCAACTAATGCAATTGAAACAAAACAAAAAAACCATAGTCAAGCTGACATGAGTTACTAGAACTGGAACAATTTTAGGGGTGATTATACTTAAAACAATTCAAACAGTTTCTCCAGAACTCTAAGAGGTTCTGATAAGACATCTTCTTGCATCAAAACTGATGACTCAGTGGTTATGCTCATGTTGGAGGAAATCAGAGTAATTTCAAATTCACAAGATGGTGCAGAATCTGCGAGAAGCCACGTACCACATCATCCTTTGTCGGTTCCTAGAGAATTTGTGAGTCTTCGGCGAGAGGCAACTTCAGAAAATTTGTTTTATATGGAAGGATGTATCCCGGCGTTCTAAGAAGATGAGGAAGTTACACTGACTTAATTTACCTCAGCCCTGCTCGAGAGTTTCCATACAGTGTTTTGAACCATCTTTTGATCCTCGTTGTCCAAAGATACAAGACAGAACAGTAATATTTTCTGCTTCGAATCGGAAAAGGTACCTGCGTTGCAAACATGACATGCGCACCTAGTTAACAAATATGGGTGGATACTTATGAGGAAACTAAAATTACCAACATATATTGCACATGTTAACTGACGACAAGAACATCCACTTTAGTCTCACATTAAATGCACCAAAGGTCACTGCATCATCAAAAGTAAAAGGTGACAGGCATGTGTACATTGATAAGTGAAAGAAGATCTCACCTTAAAACCAGCTTGGTGCATAGTTCTACAACCTCTCCAACTCCTGTCTGACAAGGATCCTTAAAAAAAACAAAAGGATCGCTTATACTAAAAAATGAATCACTAAAGACCATAAGAGAACAAGGAGATTGTTAAAAAGTTCCGGTATTACTTACGGGAAGAAACATTCATGTACAAAAAGAAAGAAGAGAAAAAAGGGTAAGTGATTTGTCATTTTAAACGTAGAAAGAAATTTTAAAATCTTAAGAGGGCAGTCCTTTTAAGAGGTCAAATGAAAAATGTACCAGAACTACCCGCTGTTGCTCTCAAGTATATTCTGCATACAGTAGTATTAGATATAATGTTTCTTAGACACAACCTCGGAAATGTCAGACCAATATACACAAATGTCTTGAGGTTTTCCGAGTAATATTCCTGCCATTTCGTTGAACCCTGATCCTTAATGTAACGATTGTATCCAACAAGAACTCAAGTTTTTTAAGCTATCATTCTCATCAATTGGACAAGCAACTCAGCAAGTTTTAATGAAGGAAAAACAGAAAGTAGTTGTAACTTTCAGAGACAACAAGCAAGATAACACCAACTATTGTCAATCAGTATTTTCATAGATGTGGTCCGCACATTAAGGCATTTGCTGCAAGTATATATGTATACTATATTAATTAAAAATATCGGATTAAGTGGGCAGTTTGACAGGAGAAAGGGGTATACCTGCACTGGAATGCTAAACTCACCACGTATGAGAGGTCCCATTTGGTAGAGATGAGTTGAGCAACATTTTTTATATTGTCAGTATCTAGAATCTCAATAAGCGATTTTCCTTTTTTTCATGGCCACTTCGATACGGCGGGGAAGTACTCAGTCTTGCATCCTAGCACCTGCCAAAAAATATATTCATCAAAAAGGGAATCTAACAGATAACATCTCAGATAGTATTCCCAAGCTAACATTTTAACAACATTTAATGGCAAAACTTGATTGTATTATTTCTGAGTCAATTTTCCAAAATATGCATTGAGAATCAACATAACCTTATAACTTTTTTTTGTAAGCAAACAATTAGCATTAATTAGGAGAGAACTTACTGCATAATACAGTCTCACAGTATACACCAAATTGGTAAATTTCTGATTAGAAAACACTCACACAAAATTGAACATAAATCCACCAGCTCCAAATAAGTGGAATTGTGAGACTCAAATACAATAACCCCACTTCTTACAAAGATTAAATGCAACATTTTAAATTAAAATCTACACAAAAGAAAGGTATTGAACCTAATTGTATAAATATAATTCAGTTCATAGATGTTGTAGGTACCTGGTTTTTAGCCTTGTTTTCTTTAAGGCCTCTGGTATCTACAATTCTTTATCCTTCCTCTATAGAAAAACATCGGAATTCATCTAATTCAGTGGTTGGAATTACAAATTTGGATGTGGCTGAGAAAGCAATCACGAACTTTATTTTCTTTTTCTTCTTCTTATTCCAAGGTCTTCTCCATCTAAACACCTATCGAATCAATATATGCACCAACTTGGAACGAGAACAACTAATTTTTCAACATGAACGCAAAATATAAAAATTCTGGATAATTTCTAACTCCTAGATAGTTCAAATTAAAGAAGATAAAACTATTTAACAATGTACACAATTGAAGACCGATATACAATTAGGTCGATTATACAATTAATGAAATAAAAACTATATAAAAACCCTAGTTCAGATAATCAAAACAAGAAGAACAATTTTTACCCAAACACCAATTTACTTGAAGATCTAGTTTGACGTGCAGAGTTCCAATGGATTTTTTTTCTTCTGATATACATAATGGAAGAACCAGAGGAAAGAAAAGAGTTGAGGGACTTACACATACCCATTTTTTCCAGATCTAGTTCTCCGTGTAGAGATTAGTTCCAACGGATTGGTTTTTTTAATTTTGATATTCAGAAACGAAGATCGAAGAGGGAAAAAAGTTGAGGGAAACTGGGGAGTTATTTCCTCTTACTCCAGTAACGTGGGTTGTTTTATCATTACGGTTCGCAACTTATAAATTGGACCCGTGCCAAATTCTATATGGTCGTAGCAAATGAATGATCTATTGCCACAACTATGTATTAGGCGTGGCAATATATGATCAACAGCCACGGATACATGAATCCGTGGCAATAGGGTCGTGGCTAAAAATCAACATTTTTGTAGTGCTAGCTATCAAAATGTTAAATACTGAGAATCAAGCCTAAAGTAAGAATCCTTTCACCATCCTAAACCCATAATGACATGTACAACACTATCAAAGAAAGAAAGATTTGAAGATAACTAAGCATAATCCTTTTATGACGTAACAACAACAACATTCTTTGTGAAAACGGAACTGGAACTCCTAGTGTGCTAACCAAAAGGTCCTTCTTAGAGGAAAACAACAACCTTAGTTTTGTAAGTCAGGAAGAGATAATTCTATTATGCCGCTCCTAATAAGGATAATACCGGTTAAAACATCATCATTAGTGCGTTAATAACGCCAAGTATATTTGAAAAAGAAGATTTTTCCACAATTTTACAAAGCTTTTCAGCAACCAACACAGTCAAAAACTTCTATAAAGGGAAAGGTTTTAGAGGTTTTAAAGTAGTATTCTCATAGCTAAGAGTTGTCAGCAGCATACTTATCATTAAAGACAATATTAGTGCAGAAAACAACCTTTATTTTTGTAAACCAAGAACAAAAAATCTAAGAAATCACAGGTTCAGACCTCTTCTAGCGCCAAAATGTAGTTGATAAAATCCCCATCGGTGAGATTTTACCAATACACCCATACTTAAATGCCTAAAACATGCCATAATATGTATAACTTAAGTAAAACCGTTGTTAGTATATAAATATAACCATACTTAGATAGATGCGTGAGATAGATGAAGATAATGACGCCATAAGTATAATGATTGACAAGTAAACAATAACTCTCCAACACAATATGTTATTAATTGAATCCTTGCATTTGTTCTCACCTTGATAAGGATAACCTCTCTACAAAGTATCAAGATCTTCCCTAGTAATTGAGCCAAGGAGAGTAAGAAGGATTCTTTATCTCTCAATAGATCAACCCTAGAGTTCACTTGTCCAACCCCTCTCTCAGTTGTGATACATGGCCTTTTATAGGCGCTAGTTACATGGTGGAATACAGCTAATACAAACAATATGACTCTGACACTATTTGTCCATTTCCGCCACCCTTCAATACCGCCGACCTTCCTCAATACTTCAGCGCCCTTCGCCTTGGATTGGATAAGATCAATGACTCGAACTCCACTGAGCCAATAAGTCAGCTCTGACAATCTGACCGTTCTGACCCATAATAAATGCTCAACCAATCATAGCAGCTTTTGTCGATGACGTGCCATTATCGCTGTCTTAAGTATGCCGCTTTAACTTTCCTCTGATACATGCCGCCCTTCCCTTGCTCTACTCAGCGCCTTCTTCATCTGGGTGGTAACCGCTGAAGTTTGCCGCTATCGCCATTCTTCACTTCTATGGCAGCCCTCTTATACAAAATCACTTCTTGAGTGCCCTTAATGGGCTAAGGCAATTTCTACACTCACACTGGACGATCTCAAAAATCAATATCCAGACATGTTAACCTGAGTTTGGATCTCAAAGGATCAGTCCGACACAAGACAAGGTCTTGGTAAATCCAATGGATGGATTGGGGACAACGATCAGGTTTATTAATAACATACTTCTTGTGTTTGCTGTAATTATATAATCAGAGAATATAATGCGGAAAGTAAAGCACACAAGACACCATAGATTTTTTTAACGAGGAAACTACATCATGTAGAAAAACCTCGGGACCTCATCCAGATTGAACACCGCACAGTACAAACTGTCTACAATCACTAGCCTACTATAAGACTTCGGTCTGGGATGTAGCAGAGACCAAATCCAACCCTCCAAGCGAACTGGCTATTGTCGCACTCCATACGTCTCTAGATCCCCCACATATCATCACGCACTTGATTCCCCTAGCTGACGTCCTTTACAGGCCTAAGAGTTGCTTTAACCGTTGTTAAAGGCTTATGTCAATAATTCCGGCTTTGCAACCTCAATTATCAACTGTATGTTTGAACTTTCCTCTATCAGTTTGACATACACAAGTGACTTCCTTCGAATTGCTCCAGGTCATATGGAAATCTACTTACAAGCGGGGCTGACAAGTAAACCGAGCAAACCATGCCCAACTTGTCTCTACCTCAGTTGTAAACGAAGAATCACTTAAGAAACTTATACAACTGGAGCTAACTAGGTCTTACAACACCAAGTGTAGCCGTGCGTTGCTTCCTTTCAACCCTGTGTGTAACGTATCAGTTCTTGAATGGCCTTATATCAGAAGAGAAGGACCGTAGAATAGACAAGAACGTGATCAGGTTACCAAGGTTACAGGTTACTCTGACTTCAACCACTAAGGTCTCAATCTCCCACCTGTGCTTCCCAACTCTCGAGAGAAGTCTTTATAGTCGTTAGGTAAATCCCACAGAGGAACTGCTACCTAATAGGGGATGACTATACCACAACAAGCATTCACCGAAGTGAAAAGAGTTTACGATCAATTCCACAGAGAAACTTCACGTATGCTTGATGCTTGCGGTTTTCGTCCTTAGACACATATATTTATAACACTCAACAAGATAGGTTGCTTTGGAATAAAGCAACTAGTTACTTTTCCCACAAGTTTAGGAAACCCTAACTTGCAAACCAAGAAACCTAAATTTATCTCAATTGGAATCTTTTATCATTTATCTGCCAAGTGTTTTGTTAGCTCAAAAACACTTCAAGAATGAAATCCAACAGACCAGAGATAATCTTTATCTTATTGACACATTGGGAACCGTTAGATGGACCACAGAAGATATTTCGTATAACCAAGTCCAACTAAGAGATAAAGGAGTCAGAGTTTAACCCGTGTGAAAATCCCAGAGAATATTCACGTTGGCCGGTTCGCAAACCGTCCATCCGAATCACGACCAAATGCATCGAATCTGACGTTCACGTACTAGTACGCGTACAAATTGACGATTTGGAACTCAGGAAAAATTCCCAAGTCATTGTTCATGAACGGTTCGTGAACCGTCGTTTTCCAGATTAGGGTTTAACTAGGATCCGCTGGAAGTTCTGGACTAGGCCAGTACTTAGACGTGTTAGACGCCCTCGGCTATAATCCTCTGGACTCTTGCTCAAGAGTACTCCTTTAGATTCACCCATATCCAACAAGTGATTTGCAAGCAAACCATTGCAATGGACAAATGGTATTGAATCTATCTCATGCATTCTTGTAACCTTAGTATTCTTGGGAACAAATACCAACATAACACATGGTCATGTAGACAAGAACACGATCTCACTCGCTATTAGTATCTCTACTAAAGTAGCCGACTATTTCGAAAGATAGAATAAGTAGAATAGAATAATATCCATAAAAGTCATAACTCCTACTAACCTTTTCTCGATGAAGAATAATTGATGTATTCTTTGTCTTCACAATCTTCGTCTTCAAGGTCTCTACTACTTTGTCTATATCCCAATTCCGAAATCTAAACTCTAGTAGGCTAAATAAAGAATTGTGTTTTGACACCTAAAACTGACAACCAGCTTGACATACCAACGCTAGTGGGTTTGACTGGACAATGCCCTAACAATCTTCCCCTTTGTCAATTTTAGTGACAAAACCAATTTACATATGGATTCAAAAGATATACAATTAAGTACTAACCAGATGTATCTTGATTTCTTGAATTCTTCAACTTCTCCCTTGAGTCTTGATGTGTTCGTTTAACTCTTGTTGATGAATTCGTAGACAGCACCTACAACATATCCAGCTCAAACAACCATGAAGGTATGCTCAAGCTTACATGGGTTAATATGCTAATCCCACATGTTGTTTTGTGCAAAGAGTAAGAATCTGAGCAAACTTTAAAGTCTGTGTATCAAAACTTTTAAAGTGATTCTACTCATTCCTGATATGAAGCTTCTTCTCAGCTTTAATTATTCCCCCTTACTTGATACTTTAAAAAAGTACAACAAGTAAGCACATGATGTTCTCCCCCTATGGTTATGCACCACAAGAACAAGAACCATATGTATTCTCCCCCTATTTGTCACAAAAATATGACAAAGTAGTTCGAGACTAGGGTTTCATAAACCTATGAAATAGATTAAGCTAAGTACTCGCATACCAAGTTTAAGATGGTATAACTAGGAAATCTGAACGAAGATTCCTGAGTTCTCATCTTTTGGAGAAATACAAATACACTTTTCTCCTAATATTCCACAACCACGCTCCCCAAAAATATTTGTTATTAAGCGCAAGTTCAGTTAAGAACTTTCCCCCATGTGGTGTTATTCAATAAAGAACAACTTACAAAGTCTAACATGGACAAAACAATTTTAATGTTATCCAGTATTCCTTTGTTTATAATCTCTTTCCCTTAGCCAAATTTTGGAAAAGAGTATATGATTCCGAGTTTGTGAAAACCCTAAAAATCATACAATCAAAAGTTTCTTGATCGTGAGAAAAAGCATAACTTTTGTAATAGACATAACTTTGCATCACTACCGAGGTAATGGAAAAAAGCTATGCGTTGCAATAAGATTGAGGTAGACAAATCAAGTATTGCAAACATCATTAATAATCATCTAAAAGAACTTTTATTAATGAAATAAAGTAGTACATGCTGAAAAACTCTAAAAAGCATGAAAAGGCAAACTACTTTTAGATATAGTTTATATTCCTTATGCAAAAGTAAGAACAAGTTCTCACAAGGAATCAACTAATCTGATTGAAAGAAGTCATGCCGAAGTTATTGATTTCCTCAATGTCTTTTTCTTCATTCATAGGCATAGGAATATCCAGATCAAATTCCTTAGGCTCATTTACAGAAGCCTTATGCACTTCTTTCATAAGCTCTTCTTGTTGTTTCACAAGAGCTTGTTGAACAGCCAGAGTTTTTAGAAACACTTCTCCAAGAGATCTTACTTCTCTTTTGTTTCTCTGCATTCTTTGAGAATGGATGCAATCCTTTGATTCTTCTGAGAAGGCTTTTCATCCTTGTCAGATTTAGATTTCTTCTTCTTATTCTTGAACCAGGGTTTCTTTCCTTTGCTTTTGGATGATTTCAAAGGATCATCTGGTTTCATGGTATCCTTGTCAATTGACATATGATCCTTGCCTGGAGAAGTAGTAGCAAGAGGTTTCACCATGTTGAAAAGTTTAGAATGAAATAAGAATTGACTTCTAATTTCCTTATAAATAGTTCTTCCAAGAATTTTCGAAGAGATAAGGATTCTCACAACTGCCAGATACGATATAGATTTACCCTAATATCGTACGGAGAAAACGGAACGGTTCGGGAACCATTGTACACGTGTATTTTTTTCTTTCATTGACGTGTCTCACTTTCACAGATACCCAGTAACAATGTTAACCTTTCGTTTAGACAATTTGACCATTGATGATCATGAGTTCCATGGAGCTTGGCTCAACATTACACTTTTGTCAAGTGACGATGAAAAGGTGTTAATTATGGGTCATCAATTACTTACAAATAGATACAGAAAATGAAAAAGACTCTACGACATTTGCCCGACCACACTATGACATCTCATTCCAAGGGGCAGTGAATGAGATGCCAATCCTTCTGGCACTTAGTGCGAGGAAGGTAGAGCATGATTATGCTCTTTATGTGGTAAAGAATCTTTTTCTGAACTAAGTTTGCCATTCTTAGTTCTGACTCTCTTGAATTTCTCCGCTCCTTGTGTTGCCCTTAAGGAGTTAGAGTGGTTTCATTCTTTACTGGCTTTTTTGTTATTGGCAGCTTCAAAGATACGAATAATATTCATGAGTCTGGCTGCTTTCTTTTGCAGTTTGTTAGCATACTTAACTTTACATTTGTATACATGGTACTGCTTGTAATCATGTCCATTTTTAGCACAATAGCTGCATTTAACAAGACGTTGCTTGTGGTTTACAGGAATGGTTATTTCTTTGCATGATGTGTCACTAGAAGTTGAGTCCATGGGGATGGGACATGTTTCTAGTTCTGATTTGGAATCACCCGCATTATCAGAATTGACACACTCTGCAATGAATGCTATTTCACTTTCTTCATCATCTGAGTTGTAAACATCAGAAGAATCTTCAAGTGAAGCAAAAAAGGCTTCTCTCCGGTATATTTTCTCAGATTGGGACATTCTTCAGCCAAGTGGCCAAAACCTTTGCATTTATAGCATTGTGGCATATCATCATCATCTCCCCTTTTGTTCCCTTCTTTAGGAGGGACTCTATCATGAGGCTTAGGAGTTGATGGTGGGGATTTCTTAATGAATCGTTTACCTCTCTTCTTTAGAAGATCTCTAAACTGGCGAGTTCTCAAAGATATCTCCTTCTCAGATTCATCCCCACTATGATTGCCGGAGTTGGTGTTCAAAGTACACTCTTCGCTTACAAATTTCCTTGTTTTTGCAGTAGCTCTAAAACCGATGTTTTTAGTGTTACTTTGCTCATGATCGAAGATTTTTAGCTTGGCAACAAGGTCACCTCTTGTTACGTCTAAGCCGTGTACTTCCTAGATGGCATGTTTCTTTGATTCGTATCTTGAGGCTAATGACCTCGGAATTTTACACACAATGTCCCTTTCCGGAATAACTTTTCCTAAGGTGTGACAAGAATTCACTATCTCAGACAATTTGTGGTTAAATTCTTCAAAGGTATCATCCTCAAGCATTCGAAGATTTTCCTAGTCAGACATGAGGTTTTGAAGTCTAGCTTCTTTTTCTGCTGCATTCCCTTCGAATACGTTCCTTAATCTATTCCAAGCCTCGTGAGAGGTTTCACATGTGGCCACGTGATGGAAAAGATCAGGTGTAACTGCATGAATGATGGCATTAAGCCCATCATAGTTTTGCTTGGCGGCGAGATTTTCCACGTCATCATAAGACGCTATGTCTTTGGGGACATATACATTATCAACTAGAATAGTTGGTGGTGTATATCCCGTTTTAACATAAACCCAAGTTTTGAAATCTCGAAAAACGATGTCATTGCAGTCTTCTACCATAGGTAGTTTGTGCCATCAAACTTTGGTGGTACGTTACAAGCTTGTATGCTTTGGTCCATAACTCACAAGCCGCGATAAACACAAACAGTTACGTTTTTTATTTGTTCACCGGCTCTGATACCAATTGAAAAAACAGGGGTACCGAAATACAACCAACTTTTTGTTTGGGCTCGTGAGACTTATGGTCAGATCTGGACGATCTCAAAAATCAATATCCATACCTGTTAACCTGAGTTTGGATCTCAAAGGATCAGTCCGACACAAGACAAGGTTTTGGTAAATCCAATGGATGGATTGGGGACAACGATCAGGTTTATTAATAACGTACTTCTTGTGTTTGCTTTAATTATATAATCAGAAAATATAATGCGGAAAGTAAAGCACACAAGACACCAGAGATTTTTTTAACGAGGAAACTACGACCTGTAGAAAAACCTCGGGACCTCGTCCAAATTGAACACCGCACAGTACAAACTGTCTACAAACACTAGCCTACTATAAGACTTCGGTCTGGGATGCAGGGCCGGCCCCGAGATTTTGGATGCCCCGAAGAATCAATAAAAATGTTGCCCCAACCTGTATAAACTCACTCCAAATTAAGCATAAGTGAATCAAATTAAGGATAAATTCTGTCTCATACACAACTTTAAAATTCCCATTGCATGACGAGCGACGGAACCAGGATTCTATGTTAGGGGGCTAAAAAAATATTTTACAAAGTATAATATGAATGTCAAAAAATATATGGCGGCCCTAAGCCGCCCAAATTTTTTTGACATTTTTCTAAGGGAAAAAAAAACTATATTTGGAAGATTTTGCACTGCAATATTAATTTTGGGTGAATTATTATAAAAAATTAATTTTTAAGGGTTAAAATTAATTTATTTCAAGTTTTGAACAGTTATTTTAGGTTTTGTTTAAATTTGGAGAGCTAAAAAAATTAGATAAATTAGGCTGGCCCCATAGCCTTTTGGGGGGCTACAGCCACCCGTAGCCCCCCTACTTCCGTCCCTGACAACAATAATAGCCAACTATGTAAATTCACTATTAAAAGTTAAATTAGATGTACAGGTTCAGTGGTTAATGCTTTACTCGAATGCTGCAAGGTCTGCGGTGTAATTCTCTTTGTTATCATTTTTGTTGGACATTCGTAAAACAGCAAAACACCCTTAGCATGAAAATGGGCTTTGCTGCCCCCTTTGGCTTGCTGCCCCAAAGCTAGACTTTGACTACTTGTGCTCAGGGCCGGCCCTGCTGGGATGTAGCAGAGACCAATTCCAACCCTCCAGCGAACTGGCTACTGTCGCACTCCTTACGTCTCTAGATCCCCCACAGATCGTCACGCACTTGATTCCCCTAGCTGACGTCCTTTACAGGCCTAGGAGTTGCTTTAACCGCTGTTAAAGGCTTATGTCAATAATTCCGGCTTTGCAACCTCAATTATCAACTGTATGTTTGAACTGTCCTCTATCAGTTTGACATACACAAAGTGACTTCCTTAGGATTGCTCCAGGTCATACGGAAATCTACTTACAAGCGGGGCTGACAAGTAAACCGAGTAAACTATGCCCAACTTGTCTCTACCTCAGTTGTAAACGAAGAATCACTTAAGAAACTTATACAACTGGAGCTAACTAGGTCTTACAACACTGAGTGCCGCCGTGCGTTGCTTCCTTTCAACCCTGTGTGTAACGTATCAGTTCTTGAATTGCCTTATATCAGAAGAGAAGGACCGTAGTATAGACAAGAACATGATCAGGTTACCAGGGTTACAGGTTACTCCAATTTCAACCACTAAGGTCTCAATCTCCTACCCGTGCTTCCAAACTCTCAAGCGAAGTCTTTATAGTCGTTAGGTAAATCCCACAGAGGAACTGCTACCTAATAGAGGATGACTATACCACAACAAGCATTCACCGAAGTGAAAAGAGTTTACGATCAATTCCACAGAGAAACTTCACGTATGCTTGATGCTTGCGGTTTTCGTCCTTAGACACCTCTATTTATAGCACTCAACAAGATAGGTTGATTTGGAATAAAGCAACAAGTTTAGGAAACCCTAACTTGCAAACCAAGAAACCTAGATTTATCTCAGTTGGAAATCTTTTACCATTTATCCGTCAAGTGTTTTGTTAGCTCAAAAACACCTCAAGAATGATATCCAACAGACCAGAATAATCTTTATCTTATTGACACACTGAGAACCGTTAGATGGACCACATAAGATATTTCGTGATAACCACGTCCAACTAAGAGATAAAGGAGTCAGAGTTTAACCCGTGTGAAAATCCCAGAGAATATTCACTTTGGCCGGTTCGCAAACCGTCCATCCGAATCACGACCAAATGCATCGAATCTGACGTTCACGTACTAGTACGCGTACAAATTGACGATTTGGAACTCAGGAAAAATTCCCAAGTCATTGTTCATGAACGGTTCGTGAACCTTCGTTTTCCAGATTAGGGTTTAACTAGGATCCGCTGGAAGTTCTGGACTGGGCCAGTACTTAGACGTGTTAGACGCCCCAGCTATAATCCACTGGACTCTTGCTCAAGAGTACTCCATTAGATACACCCATATCCAACAAGTGATTTGCAAGCAAACCATTGCAATGGACAAATGATATCGAATCTATCTCATGCATTCTTGTAACCTTAGTATTCGTGGGAACAAATACCAACATAACACAGGGTCATGTAGACAAGAACACGATCTCAATCACTATTAGTATCTCTACTAAAGTAGCTGACTATTTCGAAAGATAGAATAAGTAGAATATAATACTTTCCATAAAAGTCATAACTCCTACTAACCTTTTGTCGATGAAGAATAATTGATGTCTTCTTTGTCTTCGCATTCTTCGTCTTCTAGGTCTCTACTACTTTGTCTATATCCCAATTCTGAAATCTAAACTCTAGTAGGCTAAATCAAGAATTGTGTTTTGACACCTAAAACTGACAACCAGCTTGACATACCAACGATAGTGGGTTTGACTGGACAATGCCCTAACAGATTTCAAGCACAAAATGCCAACTTACCGTGTCAAATGCCTGAGTGATGTCTAGTTTCATACCAACATTACCATATAATCTTGGTTCATCCAGTTCATTCACCATCTCCGAGGCAAATGCAATGTTCATGTGGATATTTCTTCCCTTTAAGAACGCAACTTGCTATTCTGAAACCAGTTTATCCAACACCTTACCCAATCTCGTGGCTAAAATATTGGTTATAATTTTAAAGAAAAAGTTGTTTAGCCCAATTGTCGAAACCTCTACAAGGTTTTAGCTCCCTTTTCTTTAGGATCCATTGATCCAACAAGACGTAACAGCCTTAATGAGATCGACATGAATAATGTCTCAACATTGTCGATAAAAACAACCAGGAAATCCATCTGGACCCGGTGCACTATCCGCTCCCAGATAAAAAAAACTTCTTTAATCTCCACATCATTGGGAATGCGATCCATCTCACGAGATTCTTCTTCAGTTATGGATTCATGATCAACATCGAACAAAGAGTTATCAAGTACTGCCTTATCCCCATTGAACTTTGAAGAATAAAAACCAACTGTATGTATGTTTAGTTGGGTCACTGTCAGTTATGACAACTCCACTCTCATCAATAAGTTCTGTAATTGAATTAACACTCTTTCTATTGCGTATGTTGTTATGAAAGTATGCAGTGTTACTCTCACCATCTTCCAGCCATTTATTACGTGCTTTTCCCTAGATCATTATAGCTAGAATAAATCTGGTCTCCTTAACCTTGTGTTTTGCTTCATTGGGAATGTCCAACTTAGCTTGATAAAAATGATCATTGTCAGATGCAAGCTTGGCAGCTTCAAACCTAACAGTAGCCTCCTTCAGCTTCACATTAACATCCTCATATACTTCCCAATTCCATCTCTTCATAGTCTCTCTTAGTCTTTTACGTTTTGTCGTAAAAGTGTATGCAAAAGATCCATACACCCTGACAGACCAAGAATCTGAGACAATTCTCATAAAAACCGAGTGAGCAAGCCACATTTTCTGCACTCTAAAAGGAGATCTTAGAGGAGCAGGATTCACCACCGGGAAGCCAACAATAGGTGTATGATCAGAAACTTCTCGAGGTAATGCAATATACTTCCAGGTATCGAACCTTTCTAACCACTCAGCATTTATTACTGCCATTTCTAATTTTTCAAGCACACAGTATCTCCTTTTCGATTAATACACCACCTAAATTCAGTTCCAGAATTTTCAGCTTCAAAAATTCCATTGTTTCCCATCCAGTTGGTAAATTCAAGCATATAATCTTGATTAGTATATCTTTGTGTGCCACCTTTCTTTTCAGTAGACCTCATGTAGCAGTTGAAGTCTCTCAGCACAATCCACGGTATTGCAGCACCACCATGATCTAGTTGAGACCAAAGATCTCTTCTATCAATATGTGTATGTAAATCATTTACGAATGTTAGAAGCATATCATCAATAACGGCTTGTTTGGAACTGTCAACAACAGTATGAGAAGCAAAATCCCTCTTCCAGAATATCCATGTATCCCCACAAACAGCCTCATTGTGAATGACATCTAGACAATAATCATGCAACCCTATAGGCTTCACTGCATCAGTATTGAATTTAATCTTAGGTTTAGAAATAACAAATACATCAGGCTTATACTTCTTAGCCAGCTCATGGAGTTTAGATTTAGCTTCAACTCAAGCTAAACCATTTAAGTTACAGTAAGAACCCTCATTTTTAACCGATTTGTCTATTACCCTGCTTAGGATGCAATTGTAGTAGTCTAGCTGATCGTCTTGCAGCATTGGATTGTCTTTGTTCTGCAGTACAATCTGAATCCGTGACACTGGTATCATTCATAGGGTTACTAGAGTCAATCCGACCCGATTATACTTCTTCAACATTCTCAGATTGCTCAAGTTCATGAGACTCAACTGATGAAGTCTTCGCATGATTCTGTGATACTGGTATCATTCATAGGGTTACTAGAGTCAATCCGACCCGATTCTACTTCTTGAACATTCTCAGATTGCTCAAGTTCATGAGACTCAGCTGATGAAGTCTTCGCATGATAAGATTCCCTAGCCCTTGCTGATTTAATTTCTCTCTCAGCTTTACTTTTTGCTACTTTTCCAGCTTCTATTCTATTCCAGTCACTGATCTTCTCCATAACTTCAGCTAACACACTTTGACGTTTGCCTTCCGCAACCGTATATTCATCAACAACTGGTTGTAGTATTAACAAGTTCCTCATCACCCGTCATAGTAACTCGTGCACCAGTTTCCACACTTAGATGTTCAACTGAAGTACTAGGGTTGTTGGGAATATTACTTTGTTATTCAGTGGCTATATTAGCCTTAGCAACAGAACTATCAGATATTATCGTACCCTGATTATCATTTCTATGTTGATTATCTAGACTGACCTCATAAGGTAGAAATTCATTAGCTGCTGTGGAATGCGACTGGTTGACCAAGAATTGATCATTACCCCTTTCTTGCTGAGCAATATTTTCCAATGGAATCAAATCGAGATGGTTCTGAATTTTTTTTGAAAATGTAACACCCTCTTCATCTTCGAGAATAGTTACATCTGTATTAGTATCAAACCACTCTCCATCCTTCATTATTCTTCTAGTAGCCCTCCATTCTTTTCCAGCCAGAGGTTTATTATAATCAAAATCATAGAGAAACCTGTTAGGGCATTGTCCGGTCAAACCACTGGCGTTGGTATGTCAAGTTAGTTGTCAGTTTTAGGTGTTAAAACACAATTCTTGATTTTTTCTACTATAGTTTAGATTTCAGAAGTGGGATATAGACGAAGTAGCAGAGACCTTGAAGACGAAGACTGCGTTTACAAAGAAAACATCAAATATTCTTCATCGACAAAAGGTTAGTAGGAGTTATGACTTTATATGGAATTTCTTTTATTCTACTTATTATATCTTTCGAAATAGTAGGCTACTTTAGTAGATTTATAGCGATTGAGATTCGTACTCTTGTCTAGATAACCATGAGTTATGTTAGTATGTGTTCCCACCATACATAGGTTACAAGGTGCATGAGATAGATTCAATACATTTTCCGTAGCAATGGTTTGCTTGCAAATCACATGTAGGAATCTGGGTGAATCTAAATAAGTACTCTAGAGCAGAGTCCGTGGATTATAGCTGAGGGCGTCTCACACGTCTAAGTATTTGTTAGGACATTGTCCGGTCAAACCCACTAGCGTTGGTATGTCAAGCTAGTTGTCAGTTTTAGGTGTCAAAACTCAATTCTTGATTTAGCCTACTAGAGTTTAGATTTCGGAATTGGGATATAGACAAAGTAGTAGAGACCTTGAAGACGAAGACTGTGAAGACAAAGAAGACATCAATTATTCTTCATCGACAAAAGGTTAGTAGGAGTTATGACTTTAGAAATTCTTCTATTCTACTTTCTCTATTCTTCGAAATATAGTCGACTACTTTAGTAGTGATAATAACGATTGAGATCGTATTCTTGTCTAACGTGACCTTGTGTCATGACCAGTGTTTTCTCCCACAAATAATGTGAGTACAAGAATGAATGAGACAGATTCGGTGCCATGTGTCCATTACAATGGTTTGCTTGCAAATCGTTAGTTGGATATGGATGAATCTAAAGGAGTACTCTTGAGCAAAGAGTCCATGGATTACAGCTGAGGACGTACACACGTCTAAGTTCTGGCTAAGCCCAGTACTTCCAACGGAATCCAGATTTGACGAAATCTGACAGGCGAACGGTTCACGAACCGGTTCGCAAACCAGAAACTCGGATTTCTTCTGAGTTCCAAAGTGACTGAACATTTCGCGAACCTGTACGCGAATCCAATGTTGGTTATTTTGCTGGTGTCGGATTTAGTGGATATTCTTTCAGAATTTCACTTGTGTCAAACTCTAAACTCCTTTATCTCTTAGATGGACTTGTATATCACATAAATATCTTTTGTGGTCCATCTAACGATCCTCAATGAGTCAATAAGATAAAGATTATCTCAGGTCTGTTGGATTCTATCTTGAAGTGTTTTTGAGCTAACAAAACACTTGGCAGATAAACTTAAAAAGAATTCCAATTGAGATTAATCTCTATTACTTGGTTGGCAAGTTTAGGGTTTCCTTAACTTGTGAGACAAGTAATTGATTGCTTTATTCCAAAGCAACCTATCTTAGTGAGTGCTATAAATACAGGTGTCTACGGATAAATACCGCAAGCATCAAGCATACGTGAAGGTCCTTAGGGAAGGTAGCGTGAACTCTTTTCACTTCGGTGAATGCTTGTTGTGGTATAGTCATCCTCTATAGGTTGCAGCTCCTCTGGGAACTCCCTACGACTATAAAAGACTTCTCTTGAGAGTTGGGAAGCACAAGTAGGAGATTGAGACCATATTTGGTTGAAATCGGATTAACCTGTAACCTTGGTAACCTGATCACGTTTTTGTCTATTCCATAGTCTGTCTCTTCTGCTATACGGCTATTCAAGAACTGATACGTTTCACACAAGGTTGAAAGGTATCAACGCACGGCTGCACTCGGTGTTGTAAGACCTAGTTAGCTCCAGTTATACAAGTTTCTTAAGTGATTCTTCGTGTATAACTGAGGTAGAGATAAGTTGGGCATAGCTTACTCGGTTTTCTTGTCAGCCCCGATTTGTGAAGTAGATTTCCGTATGACCTGGATTTAATAATCCGAAGGAAGTCAACTTGTGTGTGGTAAACTGATAGAGGACAGTTAGACCATACGTCAACAATTAGGTTGCAAAGCCTGTATTGCTGACACAAGCCTTTGACATCGGTCAAAGCAACTCCTAGGCCTGTAAAGGACGTCAGCTGGGGGAATCAAGTGCGTCACGATCTGTGGGGGATCTAGAGACGTAAGGAGTGCGACAGTAGCCAATTCGCTTGGAGGGATTGAGTTGGTCTCTGCTACATCCCAGACCGAAGTCTTATAGTAGGCTAGTGTTTGTAGTCAGTTTGTACTGGGCGGTGTTCAATCTGGACGAGGTCCCGAGGTTTTTCTGCAAGGCAGTTTCCTTGTTAAAAAAATCTCTGGTGTCTTGTGTGCTTTTACTTTCCGCATTATATCTCTGATAATAGAATTAAAGCACCAAGTAGTAGGTTATCCAACAACTGTAGAGTTTAACTCCAAAGTCCCAACTTTGTCGAGTTGATCCCCAAGATCACAACTCCAGTTATTAGAGTTTGGATATTGATTTTTGAGATCGTCCAAACTTAAACCATAAGACTCAGGAGCCAAAACGAAAAGTTGGTAGTATTTCGGTACCCCTCCTTTTTCAGTTGGTATCAGAGCAGGTGAACACATTAAAGACGTAACTGTCTGTGTTTATCTAGGCTTGTGAGTAATGGTTCAAAGCTCAAACGCTTGTAACATACTAACAGATGCTGAAGATGATGATGCAGATGATCCACTGCCAGGTCTCATCATATCAGCAAGAGAACTCCTTAGCATTCCTCACAGAGGTATAAAGTCTGTTCAAGGCTTCATCGATCTTGAAAAACAGGTTGATAATATCTCTCATGACCTAGAGACATATCTTAGGAAAGAAGAAGAGTCTCTGAATCGGCTTAACAAGGTCATAGAGGAAAATGCATGTGTTGAAATTGATATTGATCGACTTATTAGAGAGACTGAAGCGTCTTTTTATGAAAAACATCAAGATCAGGTCATTATCAACATCCTTCTCAATGAGGAACCCATGAATGTCACAATTCATGATCAAATGTGTGTTCTACACATTGATGTGACTCAAGAGAAGGAAGTATCTGTAGAATCCTGTCCCCACAAACAAGATGTTACACATTTTGTTAAGCAGGAAAACAGATCCATACGCTTTGCCAAAAACTGTCATGTTGTGCAGAACTATTCACAGTTTCCAAGGGCAAAGCACAAGGGTTATAAATTCTTTCATAAACCCTTCTCAGAGAAAAAGATATTAATTTGTCTAACTTCTGAGATAAATACTTTCGATTTTGGAATAGAAAGAATTAATAATAAATTCCAAAATCCCTCAGTTTCAATTAGAAACTGGAAAGAAATTCTTTCTTGGGGACGTGAAAGTATTTTATGTCTAAATATCAAGTCTATTCCGTCTAAGCTTGATATAAAGACATCATTGGAATAATTTTTCTCACACGCTAACTCTAAATGTTGAGTCTTGCTCCATTAGATTGTGGTATGAAGAGAAAAATGTCCTAAAAATTGTCCTAGGAAGTAGTCAAAGACCTTCTTTGACCAAGACACATGTGTTCGCACATGTAAAGCCTAGGAACCCCTAAAAACCGGTTCAGAAGCTGTCCACAGGACTAATCCGCTTCATCTGGGTTATCCAGAACCCATGACCCGGTTCCCGAACCGCCCGGACCCGGATTTCTCTGGATAAGGTCTTCTCGAGTTCTCCTCTTCACCTTATATCTTTTAAGGTTCTAGAGAAACTCTAATGGCTACTTCTTGCTGTTGTTGAAGATCTTCAAGGTTCGCGGACCGTTTTTGCTCTTCTTGGCATCAAAACGATCGGGTTGAAAAATCATCAAAGGGGTTACAAGTCTCTTCTCCAAACTCCTTGTGTCTTGGGAGAAATCATCAAGTAAGTGTTTCCTACACTATTCACTTTTCTAAAAGCATGTTTAGAAGAAGTGCTAGAAATCAGGGTTCTTCTAGCAGAGTGATTGATGTTGGAGAAGGTGTGAACAATTCCAGTAGTTCAAGTGATGAATTTGATGAATTTGTTCCTGAACCGGTTCACGAACCGGTCATGGATGCCTTTGGCTGGATCTTCTATAACAGGAAGAGCAGAGATAAGTTCCATGAGGATTGTCATATCATCGTTGAAAGAAAATTAGACCCGAATAGAGGTGATGAAAGTCTTACTGAATTCATGAATCCTATTGTTTGGGGGAATGTTCACGACAGAATAGGTGAAAACTTTCCAATGTTGACTAAAATGTTTTATGTCAACATACATGATCCTAATGTGAAAGATTGCACCTTCAAGACAATAGTAGCAAATCAATCGTTTCTTGTGACTCGAGAAATGGTAATGAAAGCTACTCAAAGTACTCTGTGTGACTTCATACTTCCACAACCTGCAAGGGAAAGGCCATCCGATGACACACTCAACAAAGGTATTCTGGATTATAATCCTGGATGGCTAGATGGGAAAGTAAGTATCAAAGGAATTCCACTTCATCTGAAGGCATTTGGGATCCTTGCTTCTCAGAACCTTATTCCCTTGTTTCTTAATAGATACAAGTGGATTAGGGATATGGTGGAACTTGTTTATCATCTGGTTCGGGGTGACAAAGCAATTGATATTCCTGGTCTTATCATCAGACATATGATCAAGATATCACAGAGTAAGAACAGAAGTTATGGCTTTCCTTGTCTCATCACCAAGTTGTGTCGAGAAAGAGGCATTGCTTCTATCGGATCAAAAGGAGAAAGTCCAGGTATCTTCACCAAAGTGTCTTTTGAGAGATTGATGCGACATAACAGTAGAGCCATGGCTCCTGAAGATCCCCTCATCGCACAGCTCCGACAAAAGATTGAGCAACTCCGGTAAAAATGTATGGGTCTCGAAGATGTCGTGGAATTAGCCAAGTCACTCCATCCTGAGAGTGCTGAAGAACTTCAGAGAAAAGTCGATGAATATGACTTTCCATCAGACGACGAGGATATGGAGTAATTTATTATCTCTTTATGCTTTTGTTAAACTTTGCTTTGTGTTGTGTGAACTATTTCCGTTTTGAACATCGTCTGTATTAACTTTAATACTCTTTGATGTTTTGTTGCTTGAAGTTTAAATTTAGCATTGTTGCTCATGCTTTATTTATCAACCGTTCAAGTATACAGGAAAATTCACAAGAGACTTCATGTTACACTTTGGTTTATCCAATTATAAACATGGTCTCATAAATCTCGGGAGAGACTCACATGTCAAAGGAAACATTAACGTCGTATTTACAAAAGTTATGCTTTTTCTCACGATTAAGAAACTTTTGATTATATGATTTTTAGGGTTTTCACAAACTCGGAATCATATAACTCTTTTTCCGAAAAAAGTGGCTAAGGAAAAGAGATTATTAACAAAGCAAAACTGGATAACATTTAATTGTTCTTGTCCATGTTAGTCTTTGTCAGTTGTTCTTTATTGAATGACACCACACGGGGGAGAGTTCATATTTGAACTTGCGCTTAATAACAAATCTTTTTGGGGAGCGTGGATGTGGAATATTGGGAGAAAGTGTATCTATATTTCTCCATAAGGTGAGAACTCAGGAATCTTGTTGTTCAGATTACCTAAGTATACCATCTTTAAACTTGATATGCGAGTACTTGGCTTCACCTGTTATCATAGGTGTATGAAACCCTAGTCTCAAACTACTTTGTCATATTTTTGTGACAAATAGGGGGAGAATACATATGGTTCTTGTTCTTGTGGTGCATTAAGGTGCATAACCATAGGGGGAGAACATCATGTGCTTACTTGTTGTGCTTTTCACAAAGTATCAAGTAAGGGGGAGTAATTAAAGCTAAGATCAAGCTTCGTATCAAGAATGAGTAGAATCACTTTAAAAGTTTTGATACACCAACTTTAAAGTTTGCTCAGATTCTTACTCTTACGGACAAACAACATGTGGGATGAGCATACTAACCCACGTAAGCTTAAGCGTACCTTTATGGTTGTTTGAGCTGGATATGTTGTGACTGCTGACTACGGATTCATCAACAAGAGTTTAATGAACACATCAAGACTCAAGGGAGAAGTTGAAGAATTCAAGAAATTAAGAGATACATTTGGTTAGTACTTCAAGAAATTAAGAGATACATTTGGTTAGTACTCCATATGTAAATTGGTTTTGTCACAAAAATTGACAAAGGGGGAGATTGTTAGGACATTTTCCGGTCAAACCCACTAGCGTTGGTATATCAAGCTAGTTGTCAGTTTTAGGTGTCAAAACTCAATTCTTGATTTA